>BGPR01003857.1:16812-64399 GCA_013235015.1 Araneus ventricosus
GAACCGTTTATGCAAGTTAAGCCACTAATAATCATGATTGGGGGGGGGGGGGCGAAAATTTCTCATTAAGACCCCAGCTTCACCATCGCTACTCCATTTTTATCAAGATGATGTTGTTTTAACCGAGTAGTCACTGCTCAATTCCCGGAAAAAGTGACTCCTGTATTATAGAGTGGTTAGGATACCCCCAATTCATCCAAGAGGCGCAGGGTTGGAAGCTTTCCGGCCATGATGATTTAGTCGTTTGTGCATTGTATTGTGCGCGAATGGTAGCAATAACACAAATGCAGGTTGAGTCAAAGTGAAAACTACAGTTAGTGGTTGTATTTATTTGAAAGATTTAATAAATTCAAGTTCTTAATTCAAGCATCACAGATGTTCAATATCTTCTCCTTTTGTTATGCGGTATATATCTGTAATTGTCGATACAAGTCTGTAAAGTAATTCTAGCCAAACTCTCTGTAGGATGTCTCTGCTGATGCAGTAGCAAGCTGGATGCCGAAAAAAGGGGGAATAATAACTAGGGTATAAAATTCTAAAAGGGGAATAAAACTATTCTTATTTCGTCTCCATTCATTTCTATCTACAGAGTGATAAAACACAAATATAGTAACACACGAGACAGTAACTATCAACACAATAAAAGGGGACAATAGTACCGTTGAGTAAAACTATTCACAAGATGATTTCAGACAAATGCGGCTTCGGCGAATAACTATCCATACAATATCAAGAGCAATGGGATAGGAGAATAAAAATAATTAGAGAGTGATTAGAGAAAATTATAGTTAAGAAGAGATGTGATTATAATTTAGTGATGCAACAGTTGTACCAGCCTTAAAAGCAAGAGAAAAATTCTACTGATAAGGCATCAGTACCATCTATACGATCAAGCTAAATTTATATATTTCAAAATTTAATGTTTCATCCGCGACCATAATGCGGATACTTAACTGTGCACTCTTAATTATTTTTGGGCCGTAGGGACCTGGTGGTAAAGCCTCCACTGCGATACCGGAGGGTTCCACGATACCGGAGGGTTCCACGATACCGGAGGGTTCCAACTGGAAACCCTATTCCACCAAAGAACCGCCATGTATGTGGATCTGGTGAAAGATGATTGGATGTCGAGAATCAATCATTTCCCCACCACTGTGTTATACAAGTTTCGACCAGGGTTCATAGTCGTCATTTATTTTATAGCAACGGATTCGGAAACCTTCCGCGCTTTTACGCATGCACCGGGCGGAGTTATTTTCATCAAAATAAGGGGAAAGTGAAGAATGGAAGGGTGATGTTTACATTTTGCTGAGCGTGATCTAACAAAGAACTCCGGAAATACGCTCATATGACTCATTGCCTGACACTCCTTTCCTATGTAAAATAGTCCAAAAGTGTTAGTCTCGGAATCCGTGGTCAGACTGTAGCCACACTTCAAAGCTGTGAGGTCTATCCAAACACTGACCTCGTGTTACTTTTGAGCGGAATGTTAATTTATCTAAGTTTAATTATTAACTAACTTATTTAACTAAACGCAAATTATAACAGTGGAAATTTAATCCTTTTTCCCCTTTGAGCGAAAGAGAAATAAACAATTCTTAGAATGAATTAACTGTATTAGTCTCCACTAGTCTTTTCCTTAAGACAAAATTCTTCGTATTCTGTAACCATGCGAGACTGTAGCTTGTATTCTCAGGTCGAAATGTTCTATTCAGACCCGACCAGAACAATGGAAGAAATTCTTTGAACCATAGCATCTTTTCGCAGTGAAAAAGTTGCAGTTGCAGTACAAGACAAGAAACGAAAAAAGCAAATAGAATAAAGAAGAAAAAAGAAAGAGCGAGACAGAAAGAAAGAACGCGGGAAAGGAACTATTCCGCCAAAAGAACAGAAGAACGACATGCGTTCTAACCCTGGAATATAAGCAAAATATAAATAAATGAGTAAAAAGGGCAGGCAAAAAATAAATAAAATTTCCATTCACCAAAAAAGGAGGTGTACAGCGAGACTGCTACCATCACAAAAGCCAACTTAAATAAAAGCAGAAAATACGCACAACCAACCGAGTAATGATAATGTAAGGGAAAAGAGAAAGAAAGGCAAATACAAAAAAGAAGCAAAAAAAGCAGACAAAATTGAAGAACTTTAGTTATAAAGAAAAATTTTCTCGTTTTCTTCTTGAGTAGAGAAAGTTGCTCAGTACAAAAATGGGTAAAAAATAGTAGAATATCTTTTCTCATCTTTTATTTTTTCCCTTGTGAACACCTGGAACATCTCATATTCCTAATCACTTTCTACCATATGACGGCTAATGTTTAATGTAAAAAAATTAAGGAAAAAATATTTAAGGATAGAAGAGGGGAAAGCTGCTGCTAAAACTCATCCGAAAAAATGTAGTGTTGTTTACGGACCCTGAGAGGTGGAGTGGTTTCTAACCTTACTTCTTGGAAAGTAATTACATTCATGTATATTTTTAAAATAAAAGCCTTTTTTATTATCTATCTTAGTCTTTTTAAATGAAAAAGTGCTTTTATAGAAAAAACTATCTTTTAATAATTTAATAACATAACTTCGTTTCTTGGTATGGACAACGCTACTAGCGAAGATTTCACTTTTAAAAAATTATGGGTGAACTTATTTGAAAACTTGGCTTCAGAATTTCATTCCTTTACATTTGAATGCGCTAATATTTTTAAGGAACTGAAACATAATATTTGTATCGAAATTCAGTGTCAGATTGAAGCACATCCGGAAAAATGCGGTGTTGTTCATGGACTCTGAGTAGTGGAAGGGTTTCTTCTTGGAAAGTAATTACATTCATGCATATTTTTAAAATAAAACTCTTTTTTATTACCTGTATTAGTCCTTTTAAATGAAAAAGTAATTCTATAGAAAGAACTATCTTTTAATAATTTAATTACATAACTTCGTTTCTTGGTATTGGATAACGCCACTTGCGAGTATTCTACTTTTAAAGAATTTTTAGTAAACGTCTTTGAAAACTTGGCTTTAGAGTTGCATTACTTTACATTTAAATGCGCTAATATTTTTAAGGAACATAAATTTATTATTTGTTTCATAAAATCAGCGTTAGATTTAACTTCATTGTAAGAAATCCTGCCACACTTATTTTTACATCACTGATGTTAGTTTTTCTTAATATCTATCCATTATTTACTTACATATAATTTTCTCTTTATAATATTTGAATATTTCTCTCTCAGTCTTATTGATCTTGTTCAATTAAATAAATACGGAAATAATCAGATAGTCTACCCTTTGACGAATTCAATCCAAAATCTACTATATACACTATATTATTCCGGAGGCTCACTTAATGCTCCAAGATCAAAGAGTTGAACTGACTATCTTGGGTATTTAATGGATGGAAATTTTCTATGATTTTCCAAGCGACACACAAATAGTGCCAGTTTCTTCTGAAAGTCCTTCAAAAGACAGTTTACTCCTATTTTTGGAGATTATTTGTCGTGCCGGAAGATAGAACTTATTGTTTGTGATTACTCTTGTTCAGTATGACTTCAAGCAAACTCCATGTATTTAATCTCTGTGTATCTGAGTGTCAAGGGTGCTACCCACATCTCTTTGACTATAGAGGTGTGTGATGTGCCAGTGGAATGGATATAACATTTTAGCAGTTCTTTTTAATGTCTCTCACGAAGATAGATCTGATATTAAAAAATGTTATTATTCAATTGAAAATGGACTTGATTCAGCGTACTCTGCTATTTCTAACACCTATATACAGAAGAAGTCAGACTTCTACATCAGGCGCTACCTAGGTGCTCCAAGGGAGCATTAACCAATGGAAAAAGCCACACATCCCTTGAGTCCATGAGTTTTTGTGTCCTGACTGTAAAAGTCTATTGATGACGATATCCTTAAAAACCAAAAGTTTCCCGACAAAAGCTAAAAATCACTTATCTACGATTTTAGTGTAAAGAATATGTACTTAAAGTCACCCTTCTAACTTCTTTCGTGTTTGAGTTATCTCTATCGCATATGCACAATTATGCAGATCGGTAGACAGTCAACATTTTGACGTGCAATAAATTACCGTTTATTCGTCTCTCAAGAGACTGACGTAAAATGACGTGTAAAAAGGAGTATAATCGAACAACTTTGATAATTACAAATTTAATGCTAGTAATTATTCAAATTCATTTAAAAGTAGTAGTTTGAAAGGTTTATGGGTTGGTACTAATAGTGTTGAAAACAATAATTAAATTTTAAAATTAAACTTTATCATCAAAATGAGAAAAATCATAACTTTATTGCATATCTTCAGTACTCTTTATACATTTCTTATTTTATACGATTGGTGTATACGCAAGTAGGTGCTTAATTACAAAATCTTAATCTTAATTTTTTTTTAAATCTTTAATTTAAAATATATAAAAAACAGAAACTGAAAATTAATGATTGAAACAGAAAATTTGCGAATTTTAGAAAGGGGGTAAATGACGTATAACTGAAGTATTGCTTCCTTTGTGTCGTATAAATGAAGTACTTTGACATCACAATGGTTATGAACGAATCGGGACTGTGTTGAAACGACATATAAATGAGAAACGTATGAACGGTGATTTACTGTATTTCTTCGTCGTTCAGGTAGAAGACGCTAAGTCCATAAAAGCGTTTTGACGGACTACTGCAGTCAGTTAGAATTTGCAATTAATTATTTGGTTATAGAAACCTGTTATCTAAACATCAGTAAGTCAACCGTAGGAGCTAGAAATCTGTAAAGTAATTTTTCCTGTCTATCATAACGGCTCAAAATTAATTAAGTGTAAGCTGATCACATCTCGAATATATACATATGAGAGAGAGAGTATAAATCGTAAAATGAAAAACGCAATTAAAGCACTATAACGTTTCTTCAGTGAATGAAGTCATTGTGAATTGCTAAAATATAAAAAGTTTGATATTTTCTTGCAATCAGTTACGCCGTAAGGCCTAAAACACTGATCTTCATCCCTAATGTCAAACCAAAAACAGAGACAGGAGTTTCGAACAATTAAAACCAAAAGTACGATGCGATATAACATTAGAGCAAAGTAAAAATAAATGTTACGTACCATAAGGACTGATTTTGGCGTGGAAGTGTTCGCGGAGGGCCATGATGCAGACCGGCGTTGAAGGGGTGCAAACAGTGTATCGAGTTACAAGTTTCGCGCTTAACTTTGGCTGTTGCCTGGGAAGTGTAGTATGTTGGCAACGATGAAGATTAAATAGAAAAGCGATAACGATAGAAAGTGTAGAGAAATCAGTAAAATACGAAAAAACAGTGAAAAATGTCTAAGGGATGCGTTTTCGAGGTAAAATATCAGACCTTATCGACTTCAGTGACCCTACTGAGAAGATTACACTTCGCGTCAACATCGCTCTGATAAACAATCCTTTACTTACATCTTAAATCCATTAATCAGAGGTTCGTAAAGTGAGGAGGGAGTGTTATTAATGTTGAGGCTATTTCTTGAGTGCATGATTTGCTTTTTAGCAGTATTAGTGTAAGGATCGGCGGATATACTTTCAATTAGTTTTTTTCATATCTTTTCGAATATCTTGATATGAAGGTTTATTATATATATATATATATATCTTTTATCTATCTCTTTCCGTTATCGTGCTATAGTTGTTCACATGAACACGGATGGACACACAGGCAGACTTCTTGTAGACGGTTTTCGTCCAATATTTGATAAAAATCTGTATTTTATATGTAAAGGTCGCATACCAAATTTCATTCTTCTAGCTTCTTGCATTTATGAGTTATCATTCACAGACAAACAGACATAATTCAAAAAGGTTTTCTTTTTCGGAATCAGATAAGTCTCTAAGACTAGAAAGTTCATCAAAATCTTGATATTAATTCTTTGACAAGATCAATGCTCTCGCTTTGTTAACTTTGTATCTAAGAAAGAAAAGAATCAGCATTTGAAAAAGAATCAATACTTATATTTGTTAAAATTTAATGGCACATTAGTATTTCTAGTCTTAAAATTATTCTATCAAATATAAAAACGCGAAAATAAGAAAGAAAACCAATGAAAAGTATTAGAGATAAATAAGAAAATTATTCTTTTATACAATGGCTCATTTTTATGTTAAAGTCCGGTTGGTTTATTTAATTCCTTAGAGATTGTTTAAACTTTATGATCTTTTCAACTTAATTATTCCTCTTCAAGACGTGAAACAGAAATCGTTCACCCGTTGTCATAGAAACAATAAATAAAAATATAGCTCTTACTTTAAGAATATTTTCATTGACAAACGCAAAGAAAAAAACGCTCAGACATCAACTAAATATTCAGAACCAAATTAAATACATTTTAAATACGCGACGATCGCTCATTACAAAAGCATAAAACCCCTCTTTAGATATATTTTCATTTTTGGAAATGTTTGCCATCGATAAAGCGTTCAACAAAAGCGAATTATTTACCATAATAAAACTAAGCCGAAACAAATTTTTATGACCATAAAATTATTTTCATTAGTTCTTTCGATTTTTTTTCGCTTGGTTTAACACACATCAGTGATTCCACAATGAATCAAATGCGTCTTTTTATTCCAGTTCTTTGGGCTTAAGAGCCAATTCAAAACGGCTTAAGCCCATTTTAATCAAAATCTGGTGCTTTTCTTCTATTGAATAGAATTTTTATAGTCATATAACAATCATTTAATCTTCTGTAAAGAACAAATAGATAGAACAGAAACTGACTTTTGAGCTTCTTTGCTATAAATAAAATAACAAGGACAAGATGTATTTAAAATCTTTACGCCTTTTATAAAAAGATTTTTCCAGACGCGACATGGATTAAAGTAAATCTTTGTGAGATCGTGATATTATTTAAAGATTAAGAATAATGAAAAAGATCTTTTCACAATGTTTCGCTGGATTAGATTTTTAATTTCTGTCAGTCAGCTTTGGTTGAATGAGATAATGCGAAAGAAATCAATTTTACAAAGAATCAAGGGATTTTAGATTTAATTATGAAAAGTACAGGTTGAAATACAGTTAATTAAGTTACGTTTAGATAATTTTTAGCTTTTGTTGGGAAACTTTTGCCTCTTAATAATATGGTTATCAACAGACTTTTACAGCCAGGACACAAAAACTCATGGACTTATGGTAAAGGGATCTGTGACATTTTCTATTGGTTAAAGCTCCCTTGGAGCACCTAGGTAGCATCCGATTTAGAAGACTTTTTCAATAGGTAGGGGTAAATTGTCTTTTTGGATAACTTTCAGAATAAACTAGCCCTCATCTGTGTTACGCTTGGAAAACCATGGAAAATCTCCATTCAATAAATACGCAAGAGAGCCAGATCAAATCTTTGATCTTAGTGACTCTCCGGAGTAAGAATATCCCAGCATGATAGAGATCAGCATTCACATAGTAATGATGGAATAGGAGGGAAGGTAACCAAAATTTAAATCGAATATACAAGGGTTGCAACAATTTTGGAAGGTTAGCAGGAAAAGTCTAGGTTTTATGAAGTTTAAATACTAACAGAGCTTACTAAATTTTTAAAAATATATCAAAAAATTTTATGACTTAAAAAGCGATATAATAATAACACGGTATCTAGCAAATAGCTTCAACTAAAAATAAAACTCTGTACAAGTAAGGAATAAATGTGTTTTACAGGAATTTTAAAGACGAGAAAAGGGCACAAAGTTTTTGATGACTTTGGAATTTGCATAAAACCATATTTGCTGCAATTATTCATAGATTAATTATAACAAAAGCAGTTCCAAAATTTTTAATTACTGCAAGCTTTAACATAACGGATAGGAAGTTAAATGTTTAAAAGGAGAAATTTAAATGCAATGAAAAGGCTGTTTATGATTCTGCTTCTTGCACAATTTATCATTTGTTTCGCGCTTCCTGGGTTTGTTGGATATATTCCACCTACTTTCTCGCTATAATTATTTTATCTAGATTTTACGCAACCCTACGTTCTCGGTTCTTGTATATATAAAATTCCACTTAAAGCAGCCAAAATTATCTTTTTGAGTTACAGCTTGTCATTCAGGTTTTATTATTATTATTTAATTTCCATGTTTTTCCGGCAATATCTTCAGAAGCTATTATCTGAATAAAACGATTTTAAAGACATCTAATATTTCAAAAATTTATCTTTTCAGTTATTTCAGCTTAAGTGCTGAGGCCTTTTTCCCTGATTTCCATAATTTTTTAAAAAATTCATTTTTAATTATGGCCACAAAAACTGGCACACAAATAAATAAATCGTTAATTGCAGAAATCGCATGAGTCAATTATATCAAATACTGAGAGCATTAAAAACTTTATAATTTATTAAATCAATGATTAAAATATTTTTCCTAGTAGATTTTCTATGACTATAATGTGACTTTACTTGACTCTTGTCTTCTCTTCGTCAATTATGTAAATAGCCCTTTAGAAGGTGAAAACACCATAAACGCAATTTTGAGAACAAAATGACACGTGTGGTTTATGCAATCAACAGTTAAAATGTATTCAGTATTTTCGCAGAAAGATTCATTCATTAATTTGTAAAAAAGAAAAAATGCGCAATCACTAAAAATGGATATAATAATTTCATTCATCGAGAATGACAACACGCGTAGTAATATCTTTGTTTATATAGACTTTTTCGTATAATTTAATTGTACAATGAAGAAATTGGAGCGCATGTTACGGCAAAGAAGGCTTTCTAGTTGATAGCTTTGGTTCAAATTGAATATATGTCTGGAATTATTGCGTAAAGACGACGCACACTGATCGATTTTATAAATCTAGCTGGACAAAAATAAAAAAAACAATGTTATTTATTGGTACCAATTACTTTATTGGCAGCAAGAAAAATACCCATATAGCAAAAAACCATCTCTAATTTATACGATTAGTTCCTGGAATTTTGCCTGTAATGGGTAAAAGTTTGCATATTGCGACAGTACATTTTATGATCTTCTAGAAGGGAGAAAAGTAATTTGTGTTATTTATTGTTTGACTTGTTTTAAAATAATATTTGTGTTTATATAGTCATTGTGTTATACAAGGTTAATATTATATCTAAGTTTCATATATTAAATGCGAGTGTTAAATATATTTTTAATATATGAAAAATATATGGATTTCATACCATTTCACTAAATGCTATTTTTAAAGCAAAAAAACTTCTTCGCAAGTCTTCGCCTCCTAAATTATATTTTTATAGAATAGATGTATTGAAAAATTAGTACTAACAATTATACCCGGATGTGTCCGGGAACCCGGAATTTTTTAGAAACTTTGTTTCAGCACATACACTATCTGATCGAAAGTATCCGGACACTTTCGGATTTTCACATTTTTTAGAATTTTTCCCGAAAGGCTAAACTGACTGCACTTGAACTTCGGCCATGTAAAGAATAGACTCTAACTCACATTTTACAGCAAAGATTCGGTACTGAGAGCAATTAGGGGACCGTTTAGAAATTGATGAAGATGAAAATTATTTTGGCGCATCCCGCTTCAAAGAAAGCTTATAAAGAGATGAAACTTACAGCAATGGTTATGTTTAATGTGCATAATATTTACATGAATTTTCGTAAACGCAGCACAAATATTCGTGAATATATAAAGGTTATATTTTACAAAACTTACAGAAAAAATGACAATATGTTAGAAAAACATTGCGTAAAAATTAAAAAAAAAATTTTGAATATTATAGGAATTATGAGCATTTTTATTAATCAATTTTTTACTGCGTATGCGCGAGACATACCGTAATTTTTCATTCACAACTTTAAAGATATATAGGGAAACTTATATAAGAAATTAAGTTCAATATCTTTAGTATTTAAAAAGATATCGGCATCACAACGAGAAGAATTTTAGCTTCTATCGTAGAGAAGCTAAAAGATGAGAGGTTGCCCGCAAATTAATATTTTTTACACTTATATCTTTGAATAGTTATATTGAATTGTATAGTGGTTAAAAATTTGCTAAATACCAATGAACACTTGTCAATTACGTGCATAACTAAAATTCCAGCTAATTAGGCACTATAAATAACAAAAATTTAATTGCTTTAATTATATTATTTACATGATTATTAACAAGTTACATATTGTTACAATTTTGCGGCCAAACGATCTTTTTAAATTAATTTCTTTTATGGGCAAATTTTTTTTATCTAATTCATCTCTTTTCTTAAAATATTTTAATAATGCTACAAATGTTGTTTTTTTATTCATTACAAATATAACATGTGTTCATGGGTATCTAGCAAATTTTTAACCACTATACAATTCAATATAACTATTCAAAGATATAAGTTTTAAAAATATCAATTTGTTTACAACCCCTCATCTTTTAGCTTCTCTTCGATAGAGGCTAAAATTCCTCTCGTTGTAATCTCGAGTATGCACAGTAAAAAAATTGTTTAATATAAATGCTCATAATTCCTGAAATATTCAAAATCTTTTTTCCAAATTTTTACACAATGCTTTTCTAACAAGTTGGCATTTTTTCTGTAAGTCCTGTATAATATAACAGAAAACTCTACATATTATAAGCAAAAAACTGGCATCCATGCCAGTTTTGGGGGATTTTTTAAGAAAACCTTTATATTTTCCCGAATATTTGTACTGCGTTTACGAAAATACTTGTTAGTATTATACACATTAAACATAACAATTGTTGAAAGTTTAATTTCAAATAAGTCAAACACCAAATAACACAAATCACTTATCTCCCTTCTAGAAGATCATAAAAGGTACTGTCGCAATATGCAAAATTTTACCCATTACAGGCAAAATTCCAGGAACTAATTGTTTAAATTAGAGATGGTTTTTTGGTTTATTGCTTTATGGGTATTTCTGCTGACAATTAAGCAATTGGTACCAAGAAATAAAAATGGTGGTTTTATGATTTTTGTCCAGCAATATTTATAAAATCGATCACTGTGCGAAGGGAGAATTTCATTCATCTAGCTTGTTGTTTGGTTTTGAATTATCACTTCACATAAACAACAGACGCACAGTCTGTATTCCAAAAAATTGATTTTTCAGAATTATAGAAATCTAAATTTCAATTTAATATCAATCGTCGAATGAATGTACTTGAACGAAATAGTTTAATAACAAAAATATTTTGGATATTATTCGCAAGAAAGGAAATCAAATTATATGCTAGCTCTGAAAGGTTTGCTTTAGCATAAAAAAATGTCTCGATGCTTTGTGCAGTCCTACTCTAATGTTCCCCAATGTTAAAAAACTTGTCTGTTCCAATGAATCATTTCACAAAAACTTTACTTAGCCTTTTTACAGTAAACCATTTGAAAAAAACATTTTTTTTTTTTTTTGGCAGGAAGAGCATTTTTTAAAAAAACTTTCATATAATTTTAAAACTAAACTACAGTAAGAATAAAAAACATAATAAACATCAGAAAATGAAGAATTTTTAATCCTTGCTTTACTTGTAAATTAAATAATGTGGACGACTTTTAAACAAATTGAGGCATGTGATTGCATAAAATTATTCCTATTAGTATTAAATAAAAATAAAGGAAACTTAAATGCTAAACTTAATACTAACAATTAATGACTGTTCCAGTCAAATAAACCTTTGAATTTCGATAAACCTACAAAGCTGTGATCTCTTTATTTTAATAAAAATGTGTATCATAAAAAGTAAAGAAAAAAAAGAGAGAAGACAAGTGAGTTTATTTTATGAAAATTACTCTGTACGTCAAAAAGAAATGTTTTGTGAAGATTTCGGATTTTCAAGAATTGGGAGCAATATAAAAAGAGAATAATTTTTAAAACTAGCAGACGTCAAACAGGAATTTATGTTTAACAGAGCATTTCGCTGTTTACCCACAGAAAAAATTAACTATCAAGGCAATATTTATTTACAGAGGCATACATCTAATGAAATAAAAACAAGAAATTTTTAGTGAAAGTAGATTCACTTGAAAAAATAATAGCATTATTTAATTCTCAAAGTAATACATTAATCGGGAATGCAGCATAAATTATTTAATGAATTTTAATCAACTAATCTACTTACCTGTAAAATATGTTTGGAGTGTGTAAATCGAGATGCAATTGTTGATTGGAAGAGATTATGCGAGCCGAATTACGCCGAAGACAAAGCCTTTGCTTCTTAAACTTGTCTCCATTCAAAAGATCTTATCACACTCGCAGATTGAAAGAACTATTCCAAAGAACGAGCAAGTAATCCACAACGAAGAGTCATAAACTTAAAAATGACATCATCATCAAAGTCCAACTCGATTGTTTAAACTTTGAAGAGCTTTTAATGTCCACGGCCATAAATGTCCAGAAGTCAAAACAATTTTTTCCCGATGCTCAGGAAAGGGCATTAATTTCGAAATATCTTTTTATTTTTATCAGTTGGTGTAATAGGGTCTTGAGGTTGGTAACATGCTTTCTGGAGGTGTCGTCTTCGTAATTTGACTTTGGTTAAGAATTGGAATGCCTGTCCCCAATAAACCTCATGTAGCTTCAAAACACACACACAGCAAGGTGACTTTCTCAAGATGTTAGTTAAATAAATATCTCAAACAATATGTTTCATAATTCATTGCGGCAAGGGTTTTCAGGTAATCTGTTTGTCAAACAAATGCTATCTCGAGGTGTTTCTCTTTCTTTGATTTTAGTTCAAAATTGTCCCATTAGCCTTCGCGGAGCTTCAAAATGGTCTGGTAGCTTTCAGTTAGATATAAAGGAAATTGTTTCAATATCTCAAACAATGAGTTTCTTATTTCACTGTGGCACGTGTTCTGTAATAATCGGTTTGTCTAAAAAATTATATTATAAGTTGTCTTCGTCTTTTGACTTTGGTTCAAAATTGGAAAGTCTGTCCACGTTAATTTTGGTGGAGTGTCAAAGCAACGCGGTAACTTTCTCAAGACAATAGTTTAAATTACTCTCAAGTTTTGAGTATCTTATTTCATTGAGGCAATGATTTTCAAGTATTCGGTTAATCGAATAAATGTTGTCCTGATGTTTCTTGATTAGTCTTGGTTCGAAACTGTATAGGTTTTCCCCATCAGCCCCAGAGGAATTTCAAAACAGCTCCTTAACTTCCTTAAGACGATAATTTAATTTATTCTGTTAAGTAATAAACATTTTATTTCATCGCGGCAGGGGTTTTCAGGAAATTGGCAAATAAAACAAAAAATTTTTAAAAAACCAAGAGCTTCATGGGAATACAGAAGCATAAATGTCAGAATTCAAAGAAAAACCTACATTGAACCTATGTAATTTATCGCAATCAGCTGCGTAATATGAAAAATACAGAAGTCACAAATTTTCACTTATTCTTTTAAACATACAGATATCTAATTCATCACGTATGTTTACGCATTGAATTGTGACGGCAACACCACACAAAATTATACACATTAAATTTCATTTCCACCGATCCACAACAATAATGATTCCACCTCAACTTTTATTTTTTTGCACACTATGTTTTCCGAAGTGCAAAGCCAGATTTTCCTCCCTCACCTCCGCCCTTCTGTGAAACCTCAGCAACGAAGGTGCGTAATGTCCCTCGCACCAGGTGCTGGGGAACGATTCATGCATGATTGAGCATAATTACCCACCCGGAATGGGCAACTATCCCATGTAACAGATCGTGTAGCATATTATCGGATTGCGATGGGGAAAGGGTATCATGACTCACACCGTTACATCATACAAATGTAAATCAAATTACACAGCCCAGAGAGAGGTGAGGAAAAAAAAGAGGTGGGAATTGCACACAAATGTAGCGGACTGGCTTTGATCTTCTGGTAGAAAAGGAAAACTAGCTGCGTGAATGTTGTTTTGGCAAAATAAAGTTTTGCTTTTAAGGAGAAATCTGCAAAAATATCTTCTTTTTTTCCATACAGATTCACTGTTCTTTTGTGCAGCTTTTTTCATCAGAATAGTATAGTTTACCCTCTTCGGCAGTAAGGTAATTTTTTTAGTTTATTTATTCAGTTTTTATTTCTTTATGGTAAGCTTTAAACATGAGTCGTATTCTCGTAACAGAATTTTGACTGTCCGAAACTTGACGGCACAACTTTTTATTTGATTCTTCTGTAATAACACAGTTAATTACCAAAATTAGAAATATTATGTTAATCGGCACCATATAATGAAGAATTAACCCGGAAATAGCTTTATTACGCCAAATATTTGCTTTAATTATTTATTTATTTATTCAAAGAGAACACACTACAGAGATGACTCCATTTACAGAGTGCATGAACAAAAACATACAAAGAACACAAGCTACAAAGTGAATTAAAACACAAAGAAAAAAGTAAAAACAGATACAAATACAACAGTTCAAAGCTCAAAACCACATTAATTATAAAAATGTAAACACATAAATGTTTTAAAACGAAAACACGCAAATTTATTACAAAAGCACTAAAAACACACTGAGGTTCTAAAAGTCCATGTTGCATACCGTCACATTAAAATTATAAAAAAAAATCGCACATTTTTTTTAAAAATTTAGTACTTTAAATTTAAAAAAACCATTAAAAAGCAAGGGTCAAAAAGTCAAACACACACAAACACAAGATCAACACAAAAATAAGAAAACGCATAAAAATCTTAATATGTATAGTCAAGCGTAGAAAAAGGAATCAGATCATGTATTTAAAAGTTGGATCTCAAAAATGTATCTCAATAACGTACTTTGATAGATTCTTCTTGAATATTGTGAAATCTAAACTGTTGTCGCCAATTTTTAAAAATATTTGAAGCTAAAAGTATGGTTTGTAATGTTAAATATTAGCCTTAATTTTATTCTTTGCATATGAAAAAAATCCACATTCCATTCTAAACTGAACATTTTTTTTTATCTTTAGATATTTTACCATGATAAAAAAATAACAAATGTACGATACTATTGAATAAATTCAAATTTCTTTGATTTATATATGATTTTTTGCTGAACTCGTAGTTTATGCTTGTGCTTTTATTAAAGTTAAACATTTTTCACCATAGAATGATTGATTAGAAAATTGTGGCCTTAGTTATCTGTGCTCCGAAGATTTGTGTAAAAGGAGCAGACCGATACTTGAAAATTGAATTTCAGTTTCTCAAAGCAAGTATAAGGAGTGTTTATTGAAGATTTTTATTAATTCTCGATACCTCCATGATATTTGACACTGCTATAGTCAGTGTCAAAAATTATTGAGGTACTCATGTTCGTATTAGTAATTGGAAAGCATTGCATTGTACCATTATGCCTAGTTAAATAATTCTGAATAGAATCCTAATATCACATCTGTGATCTAGTGTGTTAAGGCATTGCATAGCATAGCTGAGAAACATGAATCGGAGGACGAAGGTTATAGATTCTAACCTCTGCTGTGCTATTAATTAGTATTATTCAAAGACTGCTAGGCCGATCTGAGGTTTTACCATCGAGTTACCTCCTGGAGTTCTCGTGGTTTCTCCAAAAGCGAAACACAAACGTTTGTCAGTTTTCCTTGAAAATCCTCCAGGAAGAAAACTTATCTCATATATTGGAGCTAAAGTTAGATTTGCACCTCAAGTGTTACGTAGGTAGATCTTGGACAGAAAGAAGATGCTACGCTTCCTCTTTATTATGAATCCTTGATTCATGGACGTGTGTAAATATGCTAATAAGTGAAATAGAGCCGAATCCACCACGATTATCTTAATGCATTTAAAAGTAATTGATGTATTTGAACAGATTTTAGTTTAAAATTCTCCTTATAATGAAGCTCCATATTTTAAAATGAAGGTTATTTAATTTCATTGATTTCTTTCTATATCCTTAAGTCGCACAGCAATAGGCATTATGCCTCTCACGAGTTACTGTCAGTAATAGTCCTTTACTTATCGACAACTTCAGTTGTTACTGTCTATCTTTACAATTACGGGTACAGAGTTCTGTATTGGTGCTAATAATTGTAGGCAATGATTCTTTACTTTTCTTTAATCTTCCAGCGGGCTCACCCTCTATACCAACATGAAAGGTTGCGCTTATTTCTTATATGCGATATTGAAAAAAAGCAATTTTTAAAAGGGTAGTTATTAAAAATAGGTTGTAATTGGTAAGTGTTAATAAGTACAATTATTTTAAACAATTCTTACTTAGAAAGGAATGGAGGCGATGTAAACAAAAAGCGCAAAAACAATACAAAATGATTAAAGAACTAGCTGAATGACGCGAAAGCAAAATAAATTAAATTGCAAACTTTTCAAATGAAATATTTATATTTGGAATATAAAACTTTAAAGACAATATGGAAGTAAAAACACAATTTAAATTTAAACATAATAAGCAAAAATTCAGTTTTACAGGCATTTCATTGTAACGATCGCTCGCATCTCTCAAATACAAATAAAAGATTCGCAGAGTCCTATTAATGCCTTGAATTCCAAACATAAATAGGTCTTCTCCTTTTAATCTAGTCACTTCCTTTATTACAATTTCTTCTAAGGACTTTGGGGGGTTTTTTCGAGGATTTCAACTTAGTATAACTTCTCTGAAAATAAAATGATATAACTATAAGAATGTAAAAATTCTCAAAAGAAGGAAATTTTTGAATGAAATTGGCATCACGAAATTTCTCTAAGCTACCAGTATAGCTTCATCCGTTGCGTTTCTACTTGTAGTTTGCAATCTCGCTGCATAATTTAAAGACATCTGCATTTGCATAATAAACGCCTAATCGGTGCCACAGTACCTTTTCTAATAAAACTCCATACTGCACCTACGAACAGGTGTCCACGCATCACCCACCTGCAACTCGTCCATCAAAACCGCATAATGTTGCTGCTACCCCTCTCACCTAAAGCGCACATCTCTGCATAATCTTGCAACCCTTGGAGAGAAAATCTTACCTTCTCTGTAGCCAGCAAGATCATGTCCCGCTTTTATAGTCGCTGTCTTCTCTCGACTTCATTAGGCAGGAGCCACCTAACTCTTTTGTACTCCTCGGACGGATGGACAGCTTTTATGAAGAAACCGTGCTTTTGCATAATCAGCCTCTTCCGCCATTCTCCTTGTGAGCAAACACAGCTATTAAGAAACTGCCTCTTTAGCCTTAAATTTATTGCCGCAGGCCTCCATCGTCGGGATCCACCTCCTTAAGGCTCCAGAGATAACAACCCAGGGCGAATGAACAGACATTTTAATCATGGCGATAATGGGTTACAAGCAACGGGGTTGACAAGTATGGGAAAAGGCGATCTTTAAGTACATGTTTGCTGCCTGGATTCTGACGGGTCGACTTTGCTGAAGTTGCCAGCGCCTGCTAGAGCCACTAGAGCTGCTTTAAACCACGCATCGTCTTGTTGGTGGGAAGAATACTTTTTAACAAATTCTTACAAGTAAGGTGGTAGATACTAATTTGCTGGAAGGGAAACTAATCAGCCATATCGGAATTATAGGTTAGACGTGACGGTGAATTTTGGTGGGGAAAATCAGTGTTTCGAAAATTTGAGTTAATAAGTAACAAATATTCTAGATCTAGCCAGCAGCGAATAAGTTCTAATCTTCGATGATGCACTGATAAGAAAGCAAATTAATTAGAGGTGGAAGCTCGAGTGTAAAATAAATAAACAATTTGAGAAACTATAAATTCCTTAGTGTAGTTTTGATAAGTATTTAAATTTTAATTAAGTGTATTAGATTTGAAACTAAGTTTAGTTATATAAATGTCCCGTTTTGAAGCTCCATGAGGGCTATTCTGGAAAGAACCACGAAATTTTAAACAGTGGTCAGTTAATAGTACATTACTCAGGCAACATCTCCCCTCTTCTAACTTTCACGTCCCTCTACCGAGAGAATTTTTTTATTATTACACATTTTTATAGTAAAAAAGGCTTCTTTTTATATTGTTAGAATGGAATTTAATTAATTCGAAACTGACGGTGAAAAACTAATTTGCTGCAGTGGGAATAATCAGCGATATCGGAATTATAGGTTATGTGTGACTGTTAATTTCGGTGGGGGAAAAATCAGTGTTTCGAAAATTTCAATTAATAAGTATCGAATATTCTTGATCTAGCTGTCAGCGAATAAGTTCTAATCTTTGATGATACACTGATAAGAAAAGAAATGAATTAGAGGTGGGAATTTGCGTGCAAAGTATATAAACAATTTGAGAAACCTTAAATTCCGTAGCGTTGTTTTGAAAAGTATTTAAATTTTAATTAAGTTAATTGTATTTTAAATTTAGTTTAGTTATAATAACGTTACATGAGAGCTATTTTGGAATGAAACACGTAATTTTAAACTGTGGTCACATTGACGAGTACACCCTTGATCTGACATGTAACTTCTCCAAATATCTTCCTGCCACTAATGGAAAGATTTTTTATTGTTACACGTAGTAATAATTAAAAAAAAGTTTCCTTTTGTTATGAAGATGGCGTTTGGGTAATTTGAGGCTGACAGAACCGCAATAACAATTCAATGCGCTCAAAAATCCGAATTAAGAAAAATTAAGTTTGAAAATAGATACAGGAAAGTTTAACTGAACCAGGGCAGCGTGAATCATGTGTACTTAATGGATTCGGGTTTCGAACCTGCAGCTCTCCCCTAAGTCGAGACTCTCCAATCAGACCACAGAGGCTCTTAAGTTCACATACTAAATAAAAATGCTATCAATTATAGAAAGATAGAAAATTAATATTTTTAAGAGCTTATTTTTTATAATTATAATAGAATTTCATTAATTGGAAGCTGATGGGTCCGTAACAAAATTTCGGTATATCCGGAAATTCGAATAAAAAATGGGTCTACAAATAAACACAGGAAGAGAAAATGATAGTTGTTAATGTAAAAGTGGCAATAAAGATTTATTTTCATATTTAGAATAAACGAATAAACAATAAGTCATTTTATGAAATAAAATGATAAATACTGTAATCAAAAATTTTTACTACTTTTAAAAATAATAATTCTAATAAATAAGAAAAAGCCTTAACAAAAAAAAAACTGTTTATAGAACTTTGAAGCAATAATAATACCTTGAACCTTGTACAATAATAGCATCTTGAAACAATAATAGCATGAACTGTCTCTAACATGCTCAAAATTTTAAAAATATTAAATATTTTAAATTGGCATTTTGAGTGAATAAATTGTTCCGCAATAGAGTCTTCGACTGAATAAAGGGTCTCATAAAATTATTCATTCAAAAACCACTGAGACACAAAGTATGGTTGCATTTAATTATCAAAACATATCAGAAATAAAAACAATTTTACCTCGAATTAACCAAAATAAATTCGAATTGCAGACTACATTTTAGCATCATGTTATAGGAAATTAAAGAGACCACAGGAAAATTCGAGTTTAGCTTAGTTACATTAGCGTGCCGTTTTGAAGCAACAAGAGGGCTATTTTGGGGCGAACCTCGTAATGTTGAACCGTGGTCAGATGACGAGGACGACACTTGATCTGGCACCCCTTCTAAAAAATTCCGCACCACACCGGCCTTCCCAGTCCATCCCTGTGAACTCTGGACCCTAGCACCGTACCGGAGGGGGGACGTTTGACCCCCTGCGTATGATTTAATGTGCAAAGGCTCAATACACGACGGATCTTCAGTGGAATAGTATTTCGAACCTTTCGGCTTCGAGGCCGATACCTTACCACTAAGCTATCGCGGCCTTCAGAGAAATTCAAATTAATCGAGTTTCACAATACAATCATTTTTATTTAAGAAGTTACGATTTTTTTTTTATTATTTTATTTTGCTGAAATTCAATATTTTTGAAAAAAGAATTTTCAGTTATTTGCGCGTAGTTAAAATACAGTCAATTACATGTTGTTTCACATTTAGGAGAATTTCACTTTAGATTAACCACTATGCAAATTAATTAACTATTTGCAAAAGCCATGCTTAGTCTAACTTAAAGAACGGTGAATCGCATCTAGACTTACAGAACTTTCAACATCTAAGTAACTTTCTATAACTACTAATTCTAACTTCATGAAGGATTCAAATTTAATGTTAACTTAATTTCCCTGTTACTTTGTAGATATAATGTAGGTAAAATTTGCTGCATCAAAGATTTTTCCACTAAATTAAATTTGAATGATCCTGAAGCTGAACGTCGTTTATCATTTGGTAGTCTAATATTTCAAATAATTGTTCCCCTTGAGGACCCATTACGGTCCATTAATGAGCAATTAAACAATTAGTACTAGGTATAAATTATAAGGAGTAATTAATTAAGGGACTTTCATGTCCATGCATATAAAATGTTGTCATTAAATAGGTCGAAATATTATGGTAAAGTTCCATAAAAATTTGCTTACCTGAGCGGGTAGAGAGGAACTGGTTGTGTTGAAAGCAAGGATCAATGCTGCCTGTTACTATTTTTTTTTCTGTAAGCCAGTATTTATTTTGTCTGGAGTTTTTCTCGGTGTAAGAGAAGAATGTCAAGTGTTATACAAATTCATAATTTGTATGAACTTGAAGAAAAAGAGCATATAAAGCATTTAAATAATGAATAGTTGATTTTGATTAAGAACTATAACGAAACTGTTTTCAGTCTTCAATATTAGATTTCAAATACTGAGCTACCACGGCTATATTAATTATTTTGAGATGTTTTGTTTCTTGAGGCACAAACTGCACGTAATGTGGAGGATGTAATTTATTCTTCAAATTTTCTTGGACTTCATTTTATAAATAGCCAAATAAAAATATTTTTGATATTAGAACGGCTTTTTTTTTAGTCTGATGGTACAGATCATATAAAACAATATCAGTCATTTTATTACATAAGTAACAACCGGCCGGTTTCTTTCATGACTTTATGACTTTATTTAACCCGTTACTTAATTTAAAACATATATCTCAGTAAATTTCTTTAAAATTATGTTAAAAACACCAAGATTGTCACAGCTATGAAGAAAAATTAAATTATGAAAAAAATATTTTGTTTCTTCTTTTCTTTTCTTTTTTTTTCATTTTTAGAAGAAAAATTATCGGATAATTGGTAGTAAATAATTTTGAAAAAACTTTTTTATAGATATATACTGAAAATTTGTTTAAATATTGTAAAATACTAAAAAATAAAGATGACTTTCGAATTCTTTCCGTTTGCTAGAAATGTGTCAAAGGAAAAAAATAAGAAGTTTCAATATGACGATAGTTTGACTCCAATATCAGTCTGAATTTTCTTTTATTAAATGTATCTTAGTTGGCATGAAAAAAAACCATTTCATTTTTTGTGGTGTGTTGAAAGGGAAAAATTAAAGGATTTTAAAAGTTCCAAAATATTTTTTTCTATAATGCTTCTTCATTATATTCCAAAATTTTAAACAGATTATAAGAGAGTTTTTAAGTCATTCTATAAAATAATAAACCGAAACGCGTCATACCTGCTTCTCACGGCAAGTTCATATTTCAGCTTCTATAGACGAATTTTAATATTCTACGCAGAAACGGCAGAAACTTTTCTTCTGCAAAACATATTGATTTTTCTTAATGCTTAAAATCCATATACAAAATATACGGTGCATGTAAATACTATTTGGTAAATATACCATCCAAATCTAAGACCTAATGGTCAAGATGTATATTTATAAAAAATTTTATTTAAAAACATTTCAACCTCTTAAAGAAATATAAAATTGTTACATTTAAAACATTTAACCTATCTTCTTCAAAGATTCCAGTGAAGGTTTCTCAATAAGAGAATGTTTGTTCTATCTTGAGTTGCATTTGGACAGAAAGACTGCAAATCAGAAAGAATTCTTTTCCCACAAGACCTGGAAAACATTTAATCATGACATTATCATTTTCTCGAAATTTATCATCAGAAGCTTTAACTGTAATCGAAAGGTTTTCCCAATTATTTTGAGTAACACATCACTCAAATTATTTCATTCTCATCATTCTTCAATAAAGTTGATAGATATAAACTAGAATGACCCCACAAAACGGTAGAGGGAAAAAAACTTTAATATTCCATATGAAAACTCCACAAATCATTCTCTAAACTGCGTCGAGTAATACGTTTCTAAAAGAACAAAACAGGTCTGAGTTATTCCACGTTTTTACAAAGATTAAGCGTAGTAAAAGTTCCAAAATCTCGAAGAAAAATGAGATGACTGCATCTAAAGCACTTTACCGTCATTTTGAAAGAAATCTTGTCTCACGTCTTTGGTATCGCAACCATTCGGGAATTCTAACGATTCTGGTGCTTTTCAACATAATTTATTCGCCTTTTTCGTTAACTTGCGGACCACTTAACTTATCGCTTGTAACACATTCTTCGGTGAGACCACCTCTTCTCACAAGAAAGGCACTGTTTTAAGCAGACAAGATGTAGGATACCTTGACATGGCATGGGAAAATAAACTACAAGACCTTCTTTAAAATAGAGATAAGATTTTTGAGGCAGGTTTTCCTGTGGCAAAGCATTTAGATAGCGAATGCATTAGAACTCATTGGAGCCGTTCTAAAACATGTTGTCACATTAATAAGACGTTTATGATTCTACTCAGATTGTTCTGGAAAATTGAGGACGAAGAGTGCAGGTGTCAAGCTGTTCGGTCAACCTGTTGCAAATATCGTTTAAGTGCTGTAGAAAATGAAAAAAGAAATAAAATTGAATGATGGTGAGTGAAATATCTTGCTCCATGGTTGAGCAAGAATTCAACAAGCAGGTGTCACTAATGGGCGGATATGAAAGATAATTTTAACAATGGGTGTTATCTTGTTACTGGACTTGAAAAGGAATATGAATAAATTTGTTTTCCTATAAATATTTACATAAAAGTTATTACATCAGTTAATTAGCAATAAAGTCTAATATCTGAATATTAAAAGAAAAGTTAAGAGAACAACACAGGCACAGCGACATGGGGAAAGGGTGCATAGATGACCCTAGCGACAGTCTTAAGAAGGAGACAAAACGTTTGTGCGCCAATGTCCCTTTTTAAATCCAAGTATGACGAAGGCCGAAAAATAATACCAAGCCCCCGGAACCGTTTGCACTTGCTAAGCCACAGATGACAATAAGCTATATTACGCCTCTGGCGCCACTTTTCTCTCCACTCCACTGACAACACTTTTTTTGTGATATTTATGAATGCAAATGTTAAATCTAAGTTCTAAGCTTTCTTGAGAAATTTCAAATTAAATGAGCCATCTGATAAAGTATACCAGGGGAAGTTTCAGAAAATAACGCACTAGAAAGGAAAACTAGACTGAAAAGGAAGTACTCCTCCAAGGGGTGCAGTGATGGCAATGGGAGACTTGACTAGGAAAGGTTGCTGTTGTCATTGGCTGGTACAATCATGTACTGTTCGCACTTCAGAATTTTGTGGTGATAGCATTGTGTATCAGGGTTTAATTCGTTGTGCTGAAACTTTTGGCTGTTGTTGCAGTTGAATTAAGAATTATATAAGTACAAATGATGTATTCTTTAATTAATATTTCGAATGACAAATAAATTAAGCATTAAAGAATTGACTTTTTCAATATTAAGAGGATCCATGTAATCCTAAATTGAGTTTAGTAATCAACAGTCACTGCTTGTGTAGAGAAGTTAAAATTAATTGCTATTATTATAATACAGCTGATGTAAAACAGAAATCTCTAGGATTTCTCAACTCTTGATGCATTTGGATGGAAAGATAAGAGACAATAATTTCGACCCTTTAAATAACTCTATCCAAATCAATTCGAAAACCTAGTTATTGCGTGCCAGATTCAGATCCAATCTTCCACAACCATGCATCTATTAAATACGTAGTTTCAAGCAGAAATTGAAATTTCTCTCTATTTGTAATCCTGATGTTTATACATATCCTTGCAATAATGTATTAATAAAACTCATTTATTAAACATGACTTATATTGTATATTTTAGAGAACATATATTTAGTATATATAGAATATTTTATTTTTTATTAATCTATAGCATATATTTTACATTCGTGCTCCTACTTGTTTCGTTATACATATATATTTATATTTTATTTGTGTTGCAGGCGTTTTTAAAATTTTAAGTTCTGCAACGGTACCGGTGGTTAACTAGTGGAAAAGTGCCATGGAACCCAAGTCCCTTTAAGCGATGATTGTCATGAAAGGGAAATAAGTGGATCATACTTGTTTTTATATCCTTGAAGGTATGTTTTATGCTTTTCTTAAATTTACATCAATATTACTTTAAAATGACTTGCGATTGCGCTAGGTGGAGTGAGAAAATGTCAGCGCGGGTTTTCACTCAATATCTACTGACTAAAAGTCAAAGCAAGCAGTTTTTTGATTACTAACAATTAAGGTTATTGTTATGGACTGTTGACTTTTTTTGTTCACCAAAAGAATATGAGCAAAAAAGATGGGTTGGCACAGTTTCACATCGTTTGACGATAAGCAACTAAATAAATCACCATAAAAATTTAAATGCAATTTCATAGTATAATGATAAATAATTTTAATAACTACATAATTAAATATTACTATATGCCAGAAACTATCTTTTAAATTCAAAGTTATATATATAAAAGTAACAGTTAAATTGATGGTTCAATCAACAAAATTTTAAATGGTTATTTACAAAAATCCGTGCTTTCAAATCTAATAAATTATTGAGAAATGCATTCCAAATCTTTCTATTTCAATAAATACTTTCATACCTCAAGAAGCCATTTCTTTGAAATATGTACATCAAGTTAATCACGCAAATGGCTTAACTGTATAGTTAAGTGTATCAAATTATCTTATTTTTAAGCTTCTTATCCATAGATTTTACCTTTTATAGACTAGTCATTCATATATTTTAACTTACATAAACTTTAATCATTCCTAGACTTTGTAATTCGACATAAAATTACATCTCAAATATAAAATGGACTCTAACCTGAATCAGGAAGATAATACATTCTCAGAAGATAGATAAATAATAAACTGTGCCATATACTTAGATATTAGATGAAACTTTTAAGTTAAGTAATGAAGTAAATACTAAACCCACAAAATGTTTATATTTTTTTTAATATATGTAGAAGGTTAAAATTTATCGAGCTACACTGGGTTTTTTTCTGTTTTAACGAGTTTTTGATTTTGAAATGTAAAACATTTGATATCATAAATGTAAGAAAGGCTAAATTCAAACAGAGCATCTGAACAATTGTTCTCACATTTGCTTTTCGGCTTTATACTGCCGCTATTGAAAAATTGTTTAGGTGCTTTGGGATTCTCGAACTTCTCTAATACATTTCCTTACAACTTCAATGTTTTTATTTTCAAAAGCACCACTCCATTTATAAGCGGATAAAGCCTTATACACTTAAAATTATTTAAAAAATTGCAAGAGACATTCCTAAATGAGATGGTGGGAACTGTAATGCATTTTGCCTGATTTTTGCTCATTTTTAACCACTTCTTAGCTTCTAAATGTTAAAGCTTTTAATATCATAAATGTAGAAAGGCCAATTTCTAACAGAACAGCTGAACAAATGTCCCCACATTTACTGTACCCGGACATCATATTGCCGTAACTGAAAAATTCATCAGCTTGTTTCGGATTCTCGAGCTTGCCTTATACATCTCCTCACAACTTCGATGTTTTTCTTTTGAACAGCAGCACCCACCTACACGGTTATAAAGCCTATTAAAATATACACTCAAAACCATAAAAAAAATTGCCGGAGTCGCCACTAAACAAGACGGCGGGATCTATAATGCATTTTTGCATTGTTTTTCACATTTTTAACCACTTCTTGATTCTAAAATTCTAAAGAATTTAATATCATAAATGTTAGAACGACTTAAATGAAACAGAACTTCTGAACAAATGTACCCATTTAGTATGATGTCAGTATGATGTATTTACTCTTTCCGTACATCATACTGACGTTATTGAAAAAATTTATTAGCTTGTTTGGGACTCTTCAGCTTCTCTAATACATTTCCTTACAACCTCGATGTTTTGCTTTTGAACAGCAGCACTCCATCTATAAGCGGATAAAGCCTTGTAAAATATACACTTAAAGCCATAAAAAATTGCAGGGAACATCACAAAACGAGACGGCGGGATCTGTAATGCATGTCTCCCAGACACAAAAGTTCTTGAAGAAGAAAAATTTGAACTCCGCGCCTCGGTGTTAACAGTTCCGTTTTCGCAATAGAATTAATCGTGTGGTAACGACACCAATTAATTAACACACTTTACAAAAGAACTTTTCTAACTGCTTCTTTGGGAAAAGCTTTCATCTTCTAATAGGGTTTTACTTTCTTTAAAGAACTTTCGATGTTGATTTTAGACTGTGAATTTATTATTGCAGACAGTATTGTTTCCTACAGATTACGAAGCTTAGGTTCTGTATTGCATAGTATTCAAGGAATCTTTAGAAATTTTAGTAATTCCGAAGTGTTAAGTTTATTCAAACAAATATAGAGATTAAGTATGCATTGACTCAACTGTGGCGTTTGTAAATTTTTTATCTATAATTGTTTTGAAAATATTCGTTAGTATGTCTCATATGTTCCAAGAAGTAGTTACCAAATTTTAACCCTTTTTAGTTATTTTGATTTTTTTTATATCTTTTAGAAAAGTAAGTCGCATTGAACGCTTTAATCCCTAAAGTTTTAAAATTAACAAAGTATATATATACAATATCTAAATAAAAAAATAAACCAAAATTAAATAAATAAAAATTAAATATACATATATGAAATAATAATTTTGTTGGTGTAGTCGTGAAGTAATGAACAGGCCAAGTAAATAACTATTTTTCAGTTATTATCAATATACGAGAGAGTGGCGGAATATACGTCCATCTCGTATGAAAGTTTCAAGTCAAAAGAGAGCGAAAAATCCCTGCGTTCTTTCAGATAGGGGATTAACATAGACACGTGATCAAAGTGAAGGGAATATTAGCTATTTTTAGCAAATTAGCTAATATAGCTATATTAGCTTACGTTCTTGTGGGCACGTGGAAGTGATTAAAGTATTCTTTTAAAACGTAAAGTATAATAAATATGCCAAAATGCGCGAGTTAATATACCTCAAGCGCGGGAAATAAAAGGAAACTGGAGTTTAAGAAAGGTGATTTCAGAATGCATTAGATTTTAAAATATAATATTCGAATTTAAAGTAAAATTAAGTGAGATTATTACATACACATAAAAAAACAGTTAACTAAAAATAAATATAAAAACACAAATCGGTAATAATTAAAAAATACACAAAGGAATAAAATGATAACTATAAAAATAAATATAAAAACATAAAATAATAGTAAATATAAAAATATTTTTGAAAATCACGCTTTTATTAATATACTAAAAAGTAGAAAAAAATTTATCAGAAAGTGAATACAAAATTCTGTTTTTGCTTACATGAAATCAACAATCGTGAAAGAAGTTCCTAAGTTACAGTTAAAAATACAGTGATATTTAGAAATCAATTTCAGAGGGGTTTTTTTTTCACATTTGCTGGAAAAATGTTATATTAAATTTCAATCCTAGCAGTGTTTATTTTTCTCATTCGATGTTATCTTTTAACTGTTTATGTAAAGAGCAACAATTATTTGATGTTTTATGCGACTTCTATAGAAAAAATGATATTGACTAAGTGTTGATTTTTGAAAATTTGAACAAACTATCAAAATAATGTCCAACATCTAAACTTCATAATTGAGAGTTATGAAAATCATAACATTCTGCTTTATTTGTGATGTTTTTGAGATCTTGATGCATTTTTTTCCTTAAGTGTGATTTTTTATAAGTGATCAAATAATTTATTTTAAATCGTTTTAAACTAATTTTTTAGTCAACCTTCTTAGCCAGTGCGTTTGGTATTGCTATCTGCATTAAAAAAAAAATTGACTTGCGTACAAATAATCGCAAATTCTTTTAATAGTGATTTACTGAATGATATAATGATTTTTTGATTGATAGTTGATTGTTTGATTGATTCTAACAGCGATTTTTTAATAGTGTAGGATTAGTAGTTAAAGATTAAGATTTATAATACCCCAGTAGCACAAAGATATTGAGCAATATTGTACGATATTGAACAATATTCGCAATATTGTACGATATTGAACAATATTCGCAATATTGTACAACATCATATAATATTATATAATATCGAACAATATTGTACAACATTGGTCAACATGTTGTGTCACCTGGGTAAGTTACAAGCAATTTTTCCTAACTATCAGAATTGCATTTTTAATTAATACTTCATCTTACATCAGTTTCGTTATTGAAAGTATTGATTCATATTTAAGAAATATATATTTATTTGTTTGCTCAAGCCGACACAGCCTACTGTGATGCTACACAAGTATGCACAACCATTGAATCTAGAATAAATATTTAATAACAATATGAAACGAAGAAAAGTATGTACATTTTCCA
Organism: Araneus ventricosus; assembly: GCA_013235015.1. Lineage (NCBI taxonomy): Eukaryota > Metazoa > Arthropoda > Arachnida > Araneae > Araneidae > Araneus > Araneus ventricosus. The sequence continues at coordinate 45,215 of BGPR01003857.1, forward strand.
TAAAAGGTTCAATATATATTTAAAGTCTACAGAAGTACAAAGTATAACACGGCTATGTGCCCACTGGGCCAGTGGCGTAGTGACCGAGAGACAAAGGAGATATAGATTCTCCGGGTGCCAGTCTTTGGGGTTCCATGGACTCAAAACATTAGTGCGTTTATGGCACTTTTTCAAGTGAAATATCATGAGAGACTGGAAAAATAATGCCATTCCCAGGGAGCCATTTACACTTTCTATACCACTGATGACGACTGGAGTGAGAGGGCAAAAAAATCATATTATGCACCGTCTGCCACTTACCCTCGCTACGCCACTGAGCTAGACACACATCTGGTCCGGGTAACTGCCAGAATCTATCTGAAGTTTCAGGTATACTTATCGTTAGGAAAGAAGTCTCGATCAGTATCAGAATTCTCATCAATAGCAGCACGCCAGTGGCCAATGGTACATCTGGAGCTCATCCGTAAAACATATAGGAATGTAATTAGCATACTTTTCCCACCAGCGGGTGTCCGCTGAACCACTAGGTTACATTGCCTATAGAGTGTAAAGCACTGACATAAATATGCAGAAAAAATATACATTCTTTCAATTAAATCATGGCTTTGTATTTTCTATAATTACTTGAAGTGATTTATAATTATTTGTTAAAATTCAGCGGTTCTTTATTTTTTTCTTTTACCAGTTCCTTCTTCCTAGATAATTCTTCCTCACACGCTTCACTCGAATGGTAAATAAAGAAAAAATGTTGACGTGTAACCTTAAAAATTATAATCTAAATTCAATTTAATTATAATGCGTAGGCTGAAATTCCAAGAATAAAGTGAACTCCGTAATCTCGATATCCTTTGCTGTACAGACGTGAGTTCTCAAAATGGAGAAATTTCTTGAACTATAAAGGGAAAATTAAAATTAATAATATAAAATTTTTTTGTTTTCACCTGTTTTTCGTTTAAAATGTAGCATTTATTGCTCTTTGGAAGAAAAACAATGTTTGATACCGATCCAACTTGCAAAGACAGAAAAATAACAAGCTGGAACTTTTAAGACTTTTTTACAGCATTTTTTAGAATGTATGTATTATTCTTCAGTAAATATGTTGTAAATGTTCAGAGAAGTCTCATACATTTTACATTAATAAAACTGAACAAGTGCTTTGGAATATAAGACTCTAATGGTGAAATTCTGGTTTGATGATATCAAACTTTCTAGTCACATGCTTTCTGAAGTAGCATTTTTATCTTTAGTTTATACTTCATTTCTTGCAGTTAGAAAAGAAAACATTGTTGGTTTTTCCAGACTTTCAATTAAAACGATACGTTTATTCCAATTCGAAATAAAAACCTTGATTTGATACCGATCCATCTTACAAAGAATAAAGGAAAAAATAATAATAATTTCGAATAAAGTAAAAATGAATGAAAGTCAATTTTTTGTTTCATAAAAATCATTTGTTGATTTGAGGAATATAGCATCCATTTACATCAATAGAACGGCCTTTTTAGACTCTAGTACAGCAACTTTTAGATTCTATTGTCTGTTTCTTTAGTAAATATGCTGTATATATTCAAAGAAATTTTATTCCTTTCACATAAATACAATGGTCACTCTGAGCAGGTGTCCTTGAAAACAAGACTTTATTATTACATTCTAGATCAATGACGTCAATAACTCAAGTCGCATGTTATCTGATGTAGCATTTTTACCACTTATTATGAAACGGTTACAGTTACAAGTTTGAAGATAACTTTGTTATTTTTCACCAACTTTTCAATTGAAACGTTGCATTTATTACATGTCAGAAGAAAATCTCTATTCAAGTTGAGAATAACAACATCAGACAAAGAAATATGAAATAGCAATTCTCATTTTTACGACATTCTCATTATGAAAATATTGTAATTTCCATACATAATAATCAGGCGAATTTGTCTAGACTTTTTATAGCTGTTTTTCAAACACTATTCATGTTACTTTAGCTCATAATTGCAAATGGTTCAATAGCTTCTATGTATTTACAATCAAATATTTTATCTCGAATAGATTGGTCACTCTTAATAGTTGTTTCAAAACATAAGACTAGTATGACGGATCAATGACGTCAATATTTCCGGTTACACATTTTCTCATGTAGCATTTTTACCGTTAGAATAATAACTCCCTTCTAACGGTTACAGTCAGAAAACGTAACGTTGTCATTTTCACCAGCCGCTCAATTAAAACGATGCATTTATTCCAATTCGAAAGAAAAATGGCGATTCGTTTTGCAAAGACCAACATCAAATAAAGAAAAGAAGGAATAATAGTTTTCCAGATGGATATTTTTCTTTTTGAACATTTTGCTCCTCTGTCGTTGCCAAGACAGTCTGTTAAATAGTCGTCGAAATGGCATTGTTAACTTTTCCAAAAGCTATGTGATGAATAACGTCTGCGAGTTTTTATTCACTTTGTTTATTCTTTCGTTTTCGCATTTGCATGGCGTTCTTTGCCTAACTGATGTTTCTTTCGTTCTTCTTTTTATTTGCTTTTCTTTTTTTCTCTCTTCAACGATCATCGATTTTCTTTTCTCATTGTTGTCACCATTTTTTCCCGCGTTCTTTCGCTTTTTGTCGAACATCAGATTATGATTATTCTAAAGAAGAAAAGAAACGAGTAGCTTATGAAATAACTTGGCTTCTTCTTCGAAGAAAATCGATGTTTAAATAGGGGGAATAAATGCTTTTGACGTGTAATTATCCAAAGTTGAAGCATTTTTAACTTTTCTTTCTTCTTTCCCTACTTCATGTTCTTTATCTTTTGTTCACTTTTTACGCATTTATTTTTATGGGGCTTTTTTGTTATTTTTGATGCATCGTGCTTCTTTATTATTCGATGGAAAAACATCTTTAAGGATCACTTTACAAAAAGATTACGCAATTTAATCTCTTGACTTTTTGAACTAGAAGTCTCAGTGAAGCTGAGCATAAACTCATTGTCTTTATAACAATCAATGATTTTAAAAAATTACATTCCATGTTAACGATGTTCTCCATACAAAAGTGCTTCGATCAGAGCAACTTTAAGCGTTTTGATATTCATTAAAGTGTTTTTATTTACTGTTTTTTACTCTCTCTCTTCTAAATGTGAGATAAGATTTCGATTTCATCGATAAACCTTTCTAAAAGAAAAACTTTTAATGCGCATTTAAAAATTATATGTGTTTTATAAACTTTTTTTCCCTTAAAGATTGTTCTATGAATAAATCTGTGATGAAATATTAAAACGCTCGAATAAATGTTAAAAGTCGATTTGAAGTCACTTTTTTTCATGAAACTTTTATTTAAAAAAATTGATAAGTGACAGAAACAAAAATCATAAGTTGTTCCATTGGAAATTGGGTTCATTAAATGTAACAGACATAATTTTTTAGAATTTCTTTATATTTTTTCATCTTCCTATTCTTAAATGAATCTGTTATCTGTATTTTAAAAAACTTTCAATTTATATAGTTCTTTATTGTCGGACAATGAAACCGCTCTTAGTTGTATGGACTTTATAGTTGTATGGAATATGAATTTAATGGAATTATTGTGTCGTCTGCGTATCTATTCATGTCGACCAACATCTCCAAATAAACGGTTTCGTACTTTGCTCTGTGAAATTTAGTTTTTTTCCTTCATGCAAGATGCACAATGAATACAATGGATTCTCTATGACATTCAATCCTTTTCTTCATGCAAAATGAGCAATGGCACAATGGGTGTTCATGGCGCTAATAATGCCGCAAACCTATCTAATTGCGGACTGTCTTACTTTTCTCTGCGACATTAAACTGTTTTACTTCGTGTAAGATGCACAATGGATACAATGGATGCTCTGTGACATTACGTCTTTTTTCTTTTTGCGAGATACACAATATATACCGAAATGAAGTTGGCATGGCACATTCGGCACCTGTCACATGATAGTGACGTGACTCTTTCATTAAAACAATTGTACATATTACTTGTAATGAATAATTTAAGCCTTTTATAGAATATCTTCGCGAAGTAAAAGATATTTATTATTTTAGCATTTTCATGCTTTTGATAGGTATTGTATGCAAAGGTATGTATAATACTTAGGCATTATATACAATTGTTAATAAATATTTCTTACACAGATTAAGAAAAAGGCTTTTATTGAAAATATTCATTTAAAAATGGAAGAAATGCAGAAGGCAAACAATTTTTAAAAAATAAAGATGGAAAGCTCGTTTATGAACTACACATTGCTAAAAGATAGAACTAAATATCTTTTTGAATTGCACTTGTCTGCCTACTCCAGGCAATTACTTGACCACATGAACCTCGCTAATGCCATAGCCACGTATGAAACAGCAAAACAATCGAATATATGGTGCTTCAGTTACTGTAGTGACTAAGTCAGAGATTTGTTAATAGACATCAAAGAGAAGAACAAAACTGAAATGGAAAGTGCCTCTTAAACCACCTTTAATCGATGAAAATTTCGAAAATTCGTATAGAAGATCTTCCTTAAGAGCAGATGGAAGGTGGATATCAATTAATCCTAATTGCTTTCGTAGATCACTACATCGATGCTTCATATCCAGGAAGGCCAACTAGACGCGCCTTGGCCTCCATGTTCACCAGTTCTGAATTCATTGGATTCCTTCCTACAGGGTCACCTTAAATCAGTCCTTTATGAGATACATCGTAAGCTCTCACATGCCAATCTGTGCCACTGTAGCAGACATCGATAGTACACCGGTTGTCTTCGAGCCTGTTCGGAAATAAATTCCACCTTGCTGTAGACTGTGTATTGCTATTCAATGTCACCGATTTGAATAACATATGCTATAATTTCATTCTCTTTCACTTCCCAGCATTGTATTGCATAACGCAAGCTGCGTAGTAACCATACTGTCAAATACAATTTTATGGTTATTGTTGTTCATTCTGTTCACCGACCTGAAGCTAGAGACTGCATGCGCCTTTTCTCAATTATCAGAAACTAAATGTGGTTCACGACATCATGTTCCATTTCTATGTTTTTTTCTGTTAATGACTGCTGACAATTCACTGAATTTGCCAATACACCAACAGCGAAACTATTTATTCAAATATTTCTATGGAATGCCTGAATTTCATACGTTACAGGAAGCGCATATAACTTCTCTTCTAGATTCTGAGTTCTAACCTCTGAAAGTGTCCTTTACCGGCATTATTAAAAAATTGGTACATTAATGGACTCTTCAGCAGCTGTGGTCCAAATGGCTGCTGAAGATTTTCTTGATCCAGAACATAAAATGAGGATCATTTCCTCCGAAACTCCTCGAGCAAGGCAACCTAATCTCATTTATTAGAGCTAATTTAGATTCCTACCACAGTTCATACCTAAATACTCCAAGGTCACTTTGACCAGCATAGGATACCACTCCTCCTTTATCAAAAATCCTTGACTCATTGACTTGGATAGATATGCTGTACCAAGTAGGATTAGAGAACACAAAATGAGGTTCATTTCCTTCGAAATTCTTCCATGAACGCAACCTGACCCATATATTGGAGCTAATTAAGATTCTTACCTCAGTTCATATCTAAATCCTCCAAGGTCGTTTTGACCAGCAGAGGATACCACTGCTCCTTTATCAAGGATCTTTGACTAGATATGCTGTACCAAGTAGAATTAGAGAACACACAATGCGGATCATTTCCTGCGAAATTCTTCCATGAAGATAACTTAATCCCATATATTGGAGCTAATTAAGATTCTTACCCCAGTTCATATCTAAATGCTCCAAGGTCGCTTTGACTAGCAGAGGATACCATTTCTCCTTTATCAAATATCCTTGACTTGGCTAGATAAGCTGTACCAAGTAGGCTTAGAATCACCGCCGCTAATCGTTTGGTATCCTGATTGCATAAAAAATGGCGCCTGAAAGATTCTGAATTGTATAAGCAAATAAAAATTTATTCATATATGGGAACTTTAAAAAATGTACAATTCGTTTATCTTATAATAACATTTTAAACAATACAAGAAAATAATGATAATATTTATATAGAATGTAACTGAGCTTCAAACAATTATTACAATTGAATTATTCAAAGAAATTCTTGCATTCCTGTGTTTATTCCCATATAATATTTTCGAAGAAAATGCGTTTATCCGTATCAAATTTGTAAGCGATATTTGATATAAAAACTAGACGCTTTAAAATTATCGACAACCAGCAATAAAAAGATAGCAGCTAATGCTGATATGCCGGAAAAGTGAATCAACTTTATCGAGAAAAGCACTTAGAAGAAATATTTCCGCCGAAAAATTGTTTGTTTTTATCTAAAATGGCTGACATTTCTTAAAACGAGGTCAAAGGTGTCCTCTTCCATTATCATCAATAAATCGAAGTCAAAGAGACAATGCATTTTTCTTTTTTAACAACTTTTCTTGTCATTTTGTTTATTTTTATACTGCCGATGTGATGGCATTCTTTATAAATCAAATAGAAATAAATTAAGTGAAAATGTGATTATTATTATAAATTTTATCGAATTATAATTAATTGTACAAATCGTTTAGAGCGGTTTTTTGTATCGAGTAAAATATGATTTTATTTTTGAGTAAATCAATTCTCGAACTATTTTATGCATTGAAATCCTTATAAAATTGCTTTAAAAGGATTATATTTCATTACATAAAAACCTATTATTTAAGTTGTATCTAGATTTAACCGTATTCACGCTATGTCATGTGAAGAAACTAAATAACATGTTCTGGTAACCAAGTTTTAAATGCGGTTAATTGTCGTAATTTTTTGAAATACAATAGAACTCCAGTTATCTGGAGCCAGTTTATTTTATTCCGCCATTCTTCATTAAATCTTAATTTACTTGTTTATTTAAACAAAATATACAATAAAGAAAGCTCTAATTGCAGTGCTGTATGACACAAAAACTATTCACTTTCTTTAAACTTATCCTTCATTAATGTTTCATTTTTTACTTTTTCTGTATACGAATTATACAAAGAAAAAATATTGAAATCATTAAAAAAATCGGCTTTAAAACTTTGATGAATCTTCACGTTTCACAATTCCCACAGTTGAATACGGTAAGCCATTTACGGTATGATTTTCGTCTGTGTGTGCATCTGTTTCTGAACGTGGTAATTGAAAACTACAAGGAACTAGATCGGTGAAATTTTGGAAGATATCTATTAAAGTGAATTTTGCCGAGCAGTTCATCCATGTGCAAGTTAACACAGTAAGTGGGAAACGTAATCAGCTGGGCTGGTGAAATCTGGCAAATTATTTTATCACCAGAGCTATAGATCTGTACCAAATTTTGGATGAAACTCGTCTGTCTATTCGAAAGGTTCACGTTCGGTTTGCGAACGTGATAACTCAAAAATGCTGCTATTAATCATTCTGAGATACAGTAAAACCTCCGCCCTTTTGCGCATGCGCCAGGCGAAGTTTATGTCACCAAAATAGAGATGAATTGAAAAATGAAGGGGGGGGATGTTTACGTTTTATCTTACAGTACATAGAAATATTTTATATTCATTTATTGATTTGCTGCAAAGACTACCTAAGAGAAGAAGAATATTTTTAAAAATATAATTAATCTGACGAAGGTCACGATCTAACAAAGAATTTCGGAAAAGCGCTCATCTTTCTCATTAGATGTCACCTCTTTCCGTAGTAGCGAAGTTGATTTCACCAAAATGGAGATGAATTGAAAAATGGAGGGGGAAATTTTTACATTTTACCTTACAGTACATTGAAATATTTTATATTCCTTTATTGATTTGCTGCAAAGACTACCTAAAAGAAGAAGAATATTTTAAAAAATATGCTTAATCTGACGAAGGTCACGATCTAACAAAGAATTCCGGAAAAACGCTCATCTTACTCATTGGATGTCACCCCTTTCCGTAGCAAAATCGTCCAAAAGTATTACCCTCGGATTTTTGCTATAGCTAGGTAAATAAAATTTGATACGTAGTCTCGACACCAAAATTATAGGTAAATACCAAATTTTTGGTCCAATGAGTCAATGGGAAGAAGTTCAAAATGCGAATTCGGCGCATAATGCGCATGCGTATTCTCTTCTCTATACTATGACGCTAAACACAAACACGCCACATTTTGTTAGTTTCGAAGAAATATAAGGAAAGAACACTTACGCTGTTTCTGCTCCATTATTTCGCTGTCCTCACAGGTTTTTTCGGATAAAAATTGGGGCATGCTAAATGTTTCTTGAAAGGAAAGGCAAGACAAAAAATTTAATAAGACCTCCTTTTATGTGTTTTATGTAAAATAAGAAAACTGAATACATTCATTTAGTTGGAAGAAAGAGTTCAATTCTATAAAAGCGCTAAAATTAATGATCAAAAACTATATTCGAAGTTATATAACGTTAATAACGTTTAGAAATTGGAGATTTTTCTTCGTCTGTTGTTTTTTCGCTTTTCATGTAAAACCAGAAGGAAGTAATAAAAACGCATCTCAGTAATCAACAACTTGCCCTTGTTGAAGTTTGACCCTCATTTGAGTTTTGTAAACTGAATGACGCTAACTAGGTCTAACTAACTGTAAATCTTGGTGGATGATGTTGAAATTGTACTAAATGAGTCAAAAACGTCTTTCGTTTTATTTAAATTGCTGAGATTTGAGTGAAATAAGCTGCGTGTTCTAAGAAATTCGAATAGCTTTTTTTCTACTTAGTCAGAGAGTCATTATAAACACTAACAAGTACTTATTTAACATTTCAAAACCAGTTTTTTTTCCACAAATAAATGTTGTTTTCAGAAAATAATGATCAGAAAGTTGAAGATCTAATGTTACACAAGCAGTTAAGTAAACTTTTTCTAAATTTTCAAATCAAGCTAATGATTTTTCCTTATTGACTCGTTAATCATCTTCTAAAAAATTAAAAATTCGATATAGTTTCAAGAACAGGAAACTAAGGGAAATAACATAGTTTAGCTATTAATTAATTTAAATATACGAAAAGTGACACCAGACTTCTTGCTTTATTGTCCTCGAAAATATGTAAGCAATAAATTAATCTATTTAAAATCCCATTTATTTCAAAAGTAAAAGAAGTTTTTGTAACCTGAAATTATATACTTTAACTATTTTAAACAAAGCAAATGTTACCGACATTTGTTGAAAATATTGTTTTTCCCAAATTGAATTCCTACAATTAATTGTAAGTGCTTCATTTTCTGCTACAGCGGGAAAATAGAGTTTTATTCATTATTAAAAACTTCTTTTTTGATACCAGGTAGTTCTTCTAAAATAAATAAATTTATTATATTGACATTTGACATTTATTTAAAACAAATGCAGAACATTGAAAAACTGTAAATATTTAAATTATCATAAAGTAAATATTTAAAAATGATAAATATTTTAATATGTTAAAAATTTAAAAAATCATAAAGCTGTGTGGGTCGTCTCTTAGGTCAAACTCGGAGGCCGTGATGGTCTAGTAGTAAGGCCTCGGCTTTGGGGCCCGATTCTATTGAAAATCCGCCGTGTATGGGGCCTGTTACACTCTAAATCATACGTAGTGGACCGAATGTCATTCCGCTGGTGTGGTGCGGAAGTTTAGATATGGGGTGCCAGATCATGTGTCGTCCTGGCCATCTGACTACGGTTCAAAATTACGAGGTCCGTCCCAAAATAGCTCTCGTGTTGCTTCAAAGCTGGAAGTTAATATAACTAAACTAAACTAAACTCAGCTAAACTCATAATTTGCGCCACAAGGTGATGCCGTACTTACTTGTGATGAGCGTATGCTTGTCCTCGGCCTTGACCACTGGCACCTTCCACACTTTCCATTCATTTCTCGTATTTGCAAACTTTCACTTATCTTATAAGAAAAAAACCCAGCTTAAAGCAAGAACTACGTAAACTTTCAAAAAGAAAAATATAAGAAATACATTTATATTATATCATTGTTTGTCTACCTTTAGGGTTCACCAGTTATGGAGATGTGAAATAAAAGAAGAGGGTTTAATTCGAAAAGATAGCAATTTTAATCTCTATCAATTCAAAAATAAATAAATAAATATTTTTAATATGAAGACAATCTGGTATAATGTTCATATGGTAACGATCTTGGAAAAAATATTTTGACATCATGAATTTGACAATGCGTAAAATCATAACGATAAATGTCGCGTTATTCCGTCTAGTAGGATTGTAAATACAGTTATTTAAAAACAGATTGATTATTGGAATATTTTAAGCTTTGCTAACGAATAATAATTGTAGGGACTAAGCGAGAAAGATGTTAGTTGATCTATTAGATTAACCTGCCAGTTTGAAACTACATAACACCACAGCATACCTCCGAAATCAGAGCCTAAACGGCTCCCTGTCAGTTGGATGAGTATATGTGAAACTTTATTGAAAAGCAAAAGCAAAAAAAATACATCATGAGATATAAAAACACATGAAAGGGAACATAATTATGCATGAACAAAGAAGAATATAATGAAAAGTACATAGAGAGAGGGTTATAATCCGAGTGTAATATAAAATATATAGAATAGGAGTTATCATATGAGTGCAGTGAAAGGGTAGAATGTTTCCTTTTGTTACATTGTTTCATACAGTTGCAGCTCCGTGATTCGGGGCTGTTAGTGTTGTTCTGTGCGACGATAACAAAGAATCGATAATGTGTTACAACCGGTTATATTGCTGATTATTGTCGCAACCATCCTAAAAATCGTGGGACTGGTTTTTTGTTCTGTCTTGTTATTCGTACTTAGGGATCACTGGAATTGTTACTCCACGGTTGGCAGTGATGTGAAGGGTGATTGAATTGCAGTTCTTATGATAGTGTGCTCTGCTGCTCAACTGGGTATTCATCGAATTTCTGGTTCCGGGAGGTGAATCTTTAGAAGTATCTCTTTCTAGGCTGGTGTATGTGACGGCGTTGGATTTTGACTTTTAATTAGGTCTTCTTTAGTCGCTAGGAATGTGATTAAATGATCTATATTTCATCTTGAGAGTTTGCTGGATAGGGAAGGGTTATTCGAAAATGAGCCTCGTCACTTTGAGCCATGGTTCAAATACCAGGACGACAACAGCGGAAGGGACATCTCCACTTCAAACTTTCACTCCTCTCCAATTGGCCATAGATCCTTTGTGCAAAGGTAAATTTAGCATGTAGCGGCCCTAAGAAACAGAGTTTCTGAAATCGCGACTTTCCGATCCAAAATCTGCGATATGTGTGTCATTAAGCCACCTCGGACACCTACACGAGGAAGAATCGGGCCCGAATTGTCAAAAGGCAAAATAAGTAACTACCTAGGGGACCAGGACTTTAGAGGAAGGGGCATCAAGAAGGGGAGGTTTGCGGTATTTTCAGAGTAATTTCAGTCTGCGCTCACACACACAGAACACATTGAAACCAAATCTCTTCAGCGTTAAAAACTATAAAATGTTTTGTTTTTCCAGTTTATCATATATTTGTTACTTAAAAACTGCTTATATAGAGATTAAATTAAAAACAGTAAAATATATCCCGTTTTGGAAGTTGGATACTTGAAATACAGACTAAGAAACTACCATTGCCTAAGGGGCCGCTATGGGCTCAATATGACCCTGGAAAGGATAAATGTTACCGGTATAGGCATCAAAAGTATGTTAACGACTTACATTACCTATTTAATATAAAGATTACCTTATTTGTTCCATTATAAAGTGCAGATTCATCCACAAAAATCATTCTCCGCCATACAGATCAGTAAAGTGAGCAAGAATGTGTTCCAAATCGTTTAAGACTGAAGATTCACTTCTCCCTTTTTGATTCTCTCCAGACTGCTTTTTTCTCCCATTGTCTAAAACTTTCAAATAGTTAAATTGATTCTTCTTTGTATCCAATTTTGTTCATTGATTGATTCTATCAACTATTATGTTGATTGACTGATTTATTATATGAATATCCTCTTGATTCTTCAGATACCGAAAGATGAATAAGTAACTTTATAAATCTATTAGTGCTAGCTTTATTTTTTGCTTACAATCTGAATAATATAGCACCAAATTACGGTAACTAAATATACTTTCTCTTTAGCATTGCATTTCATTTGCAATCTGCTAATTATTATACGAAATCACTTACGGATAAATTTATGGAAAGAAAGACTAGTGTGTTTTCCATTTAGTTCATATAGTATTATTGAGTTGCTTGACTGAATATTAATTTTAGCGTACGAAAACGTTGTTCTTCAAACAAAGATCGAATTTTCAGTTGAACAAATATCTAGTAGGTTAACTAGATAATGTGTGAAATGTCGTAACTTGCACCCATAAACAGATCGATGTAGTTAATATATAATTTGCACATCACCTGATTTCTGCACTTCTATAATAACGGGCATAAAAATAAAAACCATGGTAAATGTATAATATAATGGACTCTCAAATTAAATGAACGCATTTTATACCGTACTTATTAAACAAATTCTACTATTCTTTGACATAATGCCTGTTTGATGCAACATATATTGTGATGATCTTGAAAAAGTAATTTAAAATTACTTTTTTCAATAAATTTTAAATTAAGGACACGGAAAAACTGTTCTTTGTAAAAAGTTATCGGAGCATAATGCACACCTTATAGATCAAACAAAATCGAAACAACCAAGAGGGAAAGAGGAGGATGGGAAGAGAGAAAATCAAAGAGGAAAGGAAGGAGAGAAGGGAAGGAAGAAGAAGCGTAGAAGAGAAGAGGAAAAAATCGTCTGTAGGGTGGCTTAATGCTTCGTATAACTTCTTCCATTTTCGAACTACCCTCAAAATCTTTTTATACAAGGATTTCTAATTTCGAAAGAATTGGCCTGCAAAAACTGGAGAATATATATATAAAAAAATAGAAAAAAATTGTGATAAAAAATTAAGAGTTCGAAAAAGTCTTTGAGTCTGAGAGGGGGGTGAAGGCGACATTTTTTCCTGAATAATGGAACTGACAAAGAAATATAAAAAAAATAAAGCTGCAGCTAATTTCCTAAGAAGCTTACAATAATATGCCGACTCTTTTCTATAATCCTTTTCAATGAGATAGAGAGGGAAAAAATATAAAAAAGGGAAGGAAATTTTCCCTCTTCTGCCTTTTTACAATGAAGGTTTCTCCTTATTCAAACGATGTTTGCGCATTTGAATATTTTAAAAATTGGTACCATCCAGCAGCAGGAAGCACCCAAACCCAACCAAATACCCTTTTTTATGTTCACCCTAGTTTTTCTCAAGGAGTTTTAGAAAGAAAGGAAGAAAAAAAGTAGAAAATCAGATGTTATTTCAAATATTTGTCTCATGAAGAAAAATTCCAGTCGAGACCTTCTTCCTTGTTTTTCTTCATAAGGAGATCCGAATTTTTTTTTTTTTTTTTTCTTTTCTTTCATCCTTCTTCCTCGTTTCTTAATTTAAATCTTGCATACTCGGTAACGATAAAAGCTTAGAAAAATCGGAAACCCAAGAAAAGTTTTGAGTTTTTCCGAGTGTTTTTCGCCGATTTGGATACAGAGAAATAAACTTTATTGCCTTCCCCCCTCCACGGTGTGTAAATATTTATCATAGTGAGCTGAGAAGATAGTCTTGGAAAAGTGCACGTTCTTTAGTAAAACTTCCCAAGAAAGTTCTTCTAGGAAGGAGTTCAAACCAATTTTCTTGAGTGTTGTCTTCACTGAAGAATTTAAAAGAATTATTTTCTCTGTCTTAAAGGTACCTCTCCTCCTCATCCATCCACCTTCACGGAATATTTGCTGAATATTTTGTTTGACTTTTTTCTTCTTAAATACAAAAGTAAATCTAAGCAGAAGAGCTATTGGAAGGTTCTTGCTTCTTATTCTAATTGGATGAGTCGTGTTTCTGTGAGGGAAACACATTTCAGAACTTGTAGTGCAATAAAACTGGATTTGAGTTTGAGTTTGAGTTCTTTGGAAAGTTATTTCGGAAGTTGAAAAATTTTGTAAAGGATTTTTTGTTTTGTTTATTTTATTTAAATCAGGATGTGAATGTCAATAAAATATACATAATTCAGGTGCGTATTTTTTATTTGAACGGAAATAGTACGAGTAGATTGGTATTTTAGTAAATAGTTCGCTTTAAATCAGGATGTAAATTGCATCAGAAAAATCGAATATTCACGTATAAATTTTGTTTTAAACGGAAATTAGTAGAATTAGACTGACATTTCAATGAATAGTTTGTTTGTTTTAAATCGGATAACGGTTGTAAATGTCATCAAAATATTCGAACATATACGTGCGCCATTTTTATTTGAAAGGAGCAGTAGTACTAAATTTGTATTTTAGAGAATAATTTGTTTTGAATCGGGATGTAAATGCCATCGGAATCGAACATTTACTTTTAAATATGTATTTAAGAAGAAATTTTCAGTTGTAGTAGATTGGAATTTTAGTGAATAGTTTTTTAATCGGATAACGGATGTAAACTTCGTCAAAATATTCGATGATTAACAAGCGACATTTTTATTTGAACGGAAGTAGTTCTGGTAGATTTGCATTTATTAATACACTGGTCTACAGTGATTCTGTAACAATGGCCAAATTAATATTCTTATTATTAATTCCGATAGTTATTTAAATAACTGCAAATAAAAAAGTTCCACCACGTACCATTTTTGTGTTAGGCTATGGCACCATCCTCTAATTTTTTTATGATTTTCACAATGTCATGTATGGTAACCCTACCTCTTGGCATCCCTTTTTGCCGGGAACTCTGCCTATTCCGGTATTCCAGTAAAGAGAAATTCTTTGGTTAGTGTGGTTATGTATTTATAGTTACAATTATGTTGAAAATTGCAAGTTTTCAGCGTAGATCTTGCAAAACTCATCCCAATAAGTTTTGTTAAATTTATGGACGATATACACTGACGAGCCAAAACATTATGACCATCCCCACATTTTTCAATGAACTCGTCTGAATGACGAGGAGGGCACGTGGTTAAGTGAGAAATGGTATTTAATTGCTGCTGGAGAAGGTAAGTAATCATTCTTGAACTTACTTTTGCGAGTGATGGGAAAGGCTGCTGATCTAAGCGAATTTGATAGAGGGTTGATCGTAATGGCCCTAAGACTCGGAACGAGTATCACTGAAACTGCACGACTGGTAGGTTGTTCACGATCTGCCATTGTTAGTATTCATGCAAAGTGGATAAATGACGGTGACACCAGCTGTAGACACCAAGGTGTTGGTCGTTCACGCGTCATCAAAGAAAAAGGACGTCGGAGATTGTCCCGCTTGGTAAAACAAAATAGGCGCCAGACAGTGGCTCAGCTGACAGCCCAATACAATGCAGGTCTAATCGTAAGTGTTTCGGAACACACAGTTCAGCGGACACTGTTGGATATGGGACTATGCAGCAGACGTCCCACTCGTGTGTCTCTGTTGACCAAGCGTCATCGTCAACTACGCCTACAGTGGGTCCGGGAACATCGAGACTGGACCATGGATGAGTGGAAGAGAGTTGTCTGGTCGGATGAATCCCGATTTTTCATTCATCACGTCGATGGTCGTGACAGGGTATGCCGTCTGCCAGGCGAACAGTTGCTCCCCTCTTGTACAGCAGGTCATACACAAGCTGGTGGTGGCGGTATTATGCTTTGGGGGACGTTCTCATGGGCGGCTCTGGGACCCGTAGTTGTGGAAGAACAGACCAGGAAAGCTGCGAACTATCTGAACATCATTGCGGATCAATTGCACCCTTACATGGCGTTTGTCTTCCCAACTGGAAATGGAATCTTCCAGCAGGACAACGCCCCATGTCACAAGGCTCGGATTGTGTTGGTGTGGTTCGAGGAGCATACTGATGAATTCCACTTATTGTCCTGGCCACTTAACTCGCCGGATATTAATCCGATGGAGCACATTTGGGATGTCATGGAGCGGTAGTTCGGAGCTCAAACACCACCATGTCCAAATATCTCGACTTTGCGTGACCGCTGCTTTGACATTTGGTACAATCTGTCTCCAGTCATGTACCAAAAACTTGTGGCATCTATGCCCAAGCGAGTTGCAGCTGTTTTGAAGGCCAAAGGAGGCGCAGCGCGTTATTGAGTAGGTGGTCATAATGTTTTGGCTCTTCAGTGTATATTAAAAATCACAAAGTTAGGCATTTAACACCAAAATCGAAAAAAGCATCTGTTCTGCATTTTGGTTGCAAAGCTGGCGATCAGGATAAAAGCTGGGTTTCTCATGTGTGGCGCATAAGTTGCTATGTGACTCTTGTTCAGTGGATGACAGGCAAAAGAATCTCTATGGATTTGCTGTCCCTATAGTTTGGAATAAACCTTCAGATTATTTTAATGATTGCTACTTCTGTCTTGCAAACACAAAACGATATTTGAAAAAAACAGAAACTTGAATATCCGAATATCCCATCTACATTTCGACCTGTTTCTCGTAGAGAATGTTTACCGATACCAATTCCGCCACTTAATTGAAACGACATTCTAGACGTGAGTGACATTGAAGTCACATCTGATGAAAATAAAGAAACATCTCAAAATACTTGTGGCCCAACTTTTAGACCAAAGACTTCAAGTGAATTTCCATTTTATTTATCTGAACGAACTTAATGATTTGGTAAGTGAACTGGGTCTATCACAACAACAGGCGGAACTTCTCGCCTCCTGATTGCAAGGGTGGAATCTGTTGTCAGGGTGAAGAAATGTGGTATACTCAGAGTTTTACAGAATGGAAGGTTCTTTATGTGTTTATTTTGATGTAGATGGATTAATGAAGGAACTAAAAATCGAGCTTAACCTTCAGAATGGCGCCTTTTTATTGATTCATCTAAATATAGCTTAAAAACTGTTTTATTCTACAATGGAAATAAGAAACCATCTACACCATTGCTTATTAAGCTTCGATGAAGCAAAAGTATGCTAACATGGAGACTATTCTAAAAGCAATTAAGTATAAACAGTTGCATTAGCAGATTGTGGGAATTTAAAGGTCATAGCTGTACATATATATGTTTGTGCTTCTAGATAAACTGGTGTGCTGTAAAAATACTACATAATTTCGAATAATCGTGCAATGATAATTTGAAGCACAAATGTGCGTATTTTTAAAAACGACAGAATTTTCATGAATTTGCTTCGACAAGAAGTTTGACTACTCCATTTCATTTTGATATAATGTTAAGTTATTACGCTATCTTATTAATATATTTGTTATCATTCAAAATTTGAGACATAGTGAATCTAAATGTATCCTGAAATTCCGGATTTGAAAAGGTATAAAATCCGAAAATCTACTTAAATCCTCAATGCAATCACCCTTGGCTGTGCCAACTTAAATTTTGAACCCACTGCACATCTTGTAAGAAAAAAAAGTTATGTGGCATCATAATAAGCACATATCACATGCATTCAAATGTCAGCTGGCATGCGTAGTTACCTTTGTCATGTGACTGCAACGCAACGTCACGAAAATCGACTCCATTTATTAAGTATAACACTTGCTCTTTTTTGACAACATAAGGATAGTTGAGTATAAACAAAAGACGCATAAATATTATAACTGCTTTCAACTTGTTAAATTAAGGCATTTTTCAAATTAATTTAGCGAAAAATTAAAATTAAACCTGGTATAATTT
The DNA here is from genome assembly GCA_013235015.1 of Araneus ventricosus. NCBI lineage: Eukaryota > Metazoa > Arthropoda > Arachnida > Araneae > Araneidae > Araneus > Araneus ventricosus. The sequence continues at coordinate 62,842 of BGPR01003857.1, forward strand.
TAATTTTATCCCATCATCTGATAAACATTTTGTATCTATAATTTTCAGTAATTCTATCCTCTGGTTTAGAAAGCATGCAAAAATTGAGTGAAGTGATTGAAGGTATATTAAATGACCGATAATGAAACTGTATTCCTTTCCTCGTCGTTTCTTTATACTTGTTTGCCTGCATTTTTTTATATTTTCCATGTAACCTTCTCCACTTGTAGTAAATATTCTACAATCTGATTTTTTATTTATTTGGAAAGCCAATGATGGCGAAAAGTGGAAAAACGAGATTGCCCGACTACTCCGGAATTCTGCTTGCTTCACCATTGACGTCTAATAGCTCGAATCTGGACGTGATGATATTAACAATATTCAAAGGATTACGATACTGAACTGACATAATTTATTAAGATAAAGCAATCGTATTCATTGCATGGGAGAAATCGGGAAGAATTTTTCCAAAAAATATTTTTTTGAATTTATCATTAAAAAATTAACAGGAAGAATTTAGTTAGATTTAAAATAACGAACATTACTTTTATTATATTCTTTAAGCGTGATAAATACAGGAAGAACAAACAGGGACGAAAAGGCGAAATTAGGGTTATTTCCGACTAATGTTTTATATTTTGACACTTTAGATAATCTATATATTTAAAATAATTTGGTACAAAAACCATTACCTAGTCCGTCAGCCTCAACCACCTGAACGATTTTGACAATATTTTTTATTTGAAAGGTTCTGACGTTTAGATATGTCATCAAGGGTCTCCTGTCCCCCAACCCCATTTTCAAACGAAATCGAAAAAACACTTCTCCGTTATACATTCTCTATATGCTTTTTCGATTTCGTAGGAAAATGGGTGATGGTAAGGGGCAGGGAACTTTTGACGACTTTTGATTAAGGACTAGCCGCGCGAGCGTCTAGTCCTTAATTAATATGGGTAATATAATGACGTAAAACACTGATATAAGGGTGGCCATAAATTATTGTCGGGGTTTCCTTACCTCATAACTTTTGATAAAAGAAATGACGATAAATATCATTACATATTCAGGAAGTACGACTCAAAACAATTTCAAAAAGTTACAATGAATTGAATTTTATAACATTGAGTTCTAATATAATTGAGTTTTGATAACATGAATGAAGTTAAATAATTTCCACGTGACAGAATTTCGTGGGCTTTAAACTATCGGCATTAGGTTGGAAATTGAGTCAGTCTCTATGTGTTTTGTGTCAAGAAAGGTTGCTACAACTTTTGAACTAAAGGCGGTTTGATAGCTGCCACCTCTTGAATGGCGTAGCGAGTGTAAGTGGCGCCCGAGTCTTAATATGATTTTTTCGCCTCCCCTTCCGCCTGTCATAAACAGTGACTTAGCTTGTGTAAATGGACATGACACTTCTTCGCCCCCTCATCGCATATGAATTTAAAAAGTTACATAAACGCATTAGAGTTTTGTCACCTTGACCAGTAGCGTATAGCGAGAGTAAGTTGCACCCGGGAAATAATAGGACATTTTTTTTAATCTCAGTCGTCATCAGTGGCTTAACAAACATAAATGGCAC
>BGPR01003857.1:64636-82962 GCA_013235015.1 Araneus ventricosus
TCATCGCATTTGACTTTAAAAAGTGACATAAACGCATTAGAATTTTGTCACCTTGGCCAGTAGCGTATAGCGAGAGTAAGTTGCGCCCGGAAAATAATAGGACATTTTTTTGGTTTATCTTAGTCGTTATCAGTGGCTCAACAAACATAAATGGCACCATACCGTATTATTTTTAAGCACTCTCTTTATATTTTGCATTTAAAACAGTATACATGAAGTAGGTTTTGACTCCATGACGCCCAAGGCATCTGTACTACTCCCCTTGCTCCCGGTCGCTACGCCACTGCATCTCTCAGAAGTTTTAATGTTCTTATTTTGTCCAAGATACTTCAATACTTAACTGCTCTTATGTAAAGATTACATGCATTTTACTAACCTAAGAATAGCCATATCGAAAGTTAAATCAATTTCCTGCCAAATTCCGATGTGTTACATGCCTCAAAAGGCTACCATTTGGAAATTACTTTACATGTGCTATTGAAAAACATCTTGTCGTAGTTTATGAATATGTATTAATATTTATCGTCATGTTCTTTAATTAAAAGTTATGAGGTAAAGAAACTCGACATTAATTTATGGACAACCTGTATTATCACTTCAGATATAGTAAGAAGATTAAGCAACATAATTACTAACGTTTTTGATCTTGGAAAAGTCATCCTTCTTGTACAAAGTGATTCATCAAAATATTTTTAAACTGTCATTCAGTTCCATTAACGTGTCATCCAAAAAGAATCCAACTAATGAAGGAAAATGCAACAATAGAAAATGAAGCTATCAAAAGGAGGTGGAATAACAATGAAAAACGATATAACAAATAAATTGAGATTAATTGATAGAATCTGTAGCTTGCCGTTAATTGCCATTACAGATTGATAAAAAAATTTCCCAAGCTTTGTTTAAAATGATTAATTGCAATGTAACAAATTAGCTGACAAATAGTTTACTCTCAAGAAAATATTAATTTTCTTAATAGTGCAGATGGTTATAAATTATTTTCCGGATCAAAACTTTTCGATTATGACTTCGGATAGAATACTTCGAAACAAAGAAATACTGTTTCAAAATCCAAATCAAATTTTAAAGCGAATTAACTTACCTTTCTTATGTGACTCCTTTTTTATATAGTAAAAATATAAGAGATTTTAATTCTTATGAAAAAAACGTGCTTTTTTGCTATCCCTCAGTGTTAGTTTATTTCAGTTTTATGCAACTAAATGTCTTTGCTTTTCAACTCTTTAAAGCACATTACATTTAGCTAAACACAGGCTTTAGAACCACTAGGTATATAAATACAAGATTAAATCAAAATACAAACTCTACATTAGCTCACAAGTATTTAAGGCCCGTTTTGAAGTAACACAATGAATATATTGGTGTACAATCTTAACTGAAATAAGTCGAAGATAGCACCTGATTCGGCACTTCCACCTCCAAATTTCCACACCAACAAGAAGACATTTGTATATTTGGCCGTTCGTCAAATTCTTGGTGGAAACTGGTCTCGATTTGCTACTCCGAAACCGAGACTCTACCAACCAGCCGCCTCAGCTATGTGCTTCGCTTGAAAGTTATCGTAAAATGTTAATGACCGAGAAAATTTCGTGAATAGAATGATGGTAAAAAAACCCCAGCATCAGATTTGAAATATTTATGAATGGAATGAAAATTGTTCGAAAGTTATTATTTTGTTTTGATACATTTATAGAAAATTTTGTTATGTTTCTGGCTTTGACGGATTTCAGATAAATTCCTGCAATCCACTTCATCGATACATTTATTTACAAATTTCTCTTAGTTTTATTTGCTAATTCGCTATTGGCACTGCGAATTTGTTATGAGCTTACTTGCGTCCAGCACATTTAAAACAGTATAAATAGTAATCTAGACTTACAATAATCAGAATCTATACGTTTATAATACATTGATTTTTGTTGATGTTTCCGAAGTAAATCTTCAAATAATTGGATTAATCATTATGAATATCAACAACTGATTTTATGATATTATTTCATTTCTTTTGAAGATGTTATGAAAAATATAAACCTAAACAAAATACTAAAAGAAATTAGTAAAAATGCAGGCATTATGTAACGCTAGAATTGTCAAGCAAATTATTGAAGCGTTTCAAATGGAAAATATGCTTTGAATTATTTCTGTAAAATTACTGGGTTGTTATCTACTAAATGTAAAAAATGACGCAAAAACAAGTGTAGACAATAATGTAATCAATCTCTCATGCATAATTTTAAGTCATATAAATATAGTCTTAAAATCTTCAGCAGATACTGCATACAAGAGCATTTTTCTGTGAAGTACTTTTTGTGAAATGTATTTTTAAAAAGGTATTTCTCAGAATGCTTGCTTTTAAGAAGTATAAATTTTTATATTTAAGAATGATAAATTGCAGTGTAATATCTGTAGTCAAATTGATTCGCTGTATCTATATTTCTTTCCATGTAATTGATTGTTAGTGTTAAAAAAACCTATTTTATAATTATCTGTAAGAGAAGAATCGGATTAAAGAACCAGCCAGAATTTTCTAATTTTTGCTAAGCTGAGTAAATTTTCTCACTTATGAATAATCGTTTTCTTCTTTGCATAACTATGTATATAAAACGCTTATGTAGACGTAAAATCAGGCCGAATTTGATAATCGTCGTTTGGCAACAGCTCGCAAATTTCGATTGTTTACGTTTGAATCTGCGAAACTCTTGAATTGGTTTGAAGTCTGAAGCAACGATTTTTTTTTAATTAGATCGTTTGAATTAAATACGTTTGAGTCGTACAGTTTGGATTAGACCTATGAATGAATGTGTGCTTAATACTGAATGTCCTTTTTAACTAAAAGTTTCTGAAAAATTGGTTTATTCATCTCTCGACAGATCAAATTTTCAAAAAGTTTTTAAAAACATAATAGAGTTTCAAAGAGTTTTTAAAAACGTAAATAACTATCCAGAGAAAAATAGTGTACCTTCCTTCACTTAATAATAATTGGAGTGAGTGTGTTTACATATGAGGAAGCAACATTTCGTTTAAAAAAGTGCATGTTTAAGATTTTCCTGGAAAAAAGGATGTTTGAAAATTTTGAAAAATGCTATCTAATCAATTTTAAATTGCTACGGGTAACTAATTATTATGGGTTTTAATTTTGGATAGTTAATATGAACATGTTTCAAGCCATTATTTTCTTTAAACTGTCCTTTTTCAGCTAAAAGGTTGCGAGATGGGTTGCATCATTCTACGACAACTAGAATTTTCTGAGATTTAAAATACAAATGACTGCACTGAGAAAAACACCTTTATTGACTAAATAATTATTGGAATAAGCATGTATACGTATGGGAAGCTTTTCTGGGCAATATTTAATTGAAAAGTGGTAATGTTTAAAATTTTGTTGTAAAAAGCAAGGATTTTGGAAATTTTTGAAAAAAGCTATCTTATTAATTATAAAAGGCTAAAAGTAAATAAATATTATGGGTTTTAATTTTGATCAGTTAATATGAACATGAATTCAAGTCAGCATTTTCTTTAAACTGCCTTTTTTTAGCTGAAAGGTTGAGAGATGGGTTACATCATTCTATGACAACTAGAATTTTCTGAGATTTAAAACACAAATGACTACATTGAGGAAAACACTATATCTTTCTTGACTAAATAATTATTGGAATAAGCATGCATACATGTAGGGAAGCTTTGTAGGAAAGCTTTTCTGAACAACATTTAATTGTATAAAGGGCACATTTGAAATTTTGGTGGAAAAAGCAATTTTTTTTTAAATTGAAGATTTGAAAAAGGGCTATCTTATCAGTTTTAAACTTAAAATTTTGGTGGAATGAAGTTATGTTGAATTAGAATGTTGAAGAAGTAGTCAAAAGTGTATGCCAAGTAGTTTTAAAATACTGATTTGTGATTGATGAAAATAATTTTGATTTTTAATCATCTTTGAATTATAAATATTAACATTCAAATTTCTTTCTGACATTTACATATATATCTCTGCACTACCAGAAGATTTTCACTGTAGAAACTGATGAAAAATTAATTTTAGGAGTTCATACAATTTCAATTAATTTAAATTTACCTTTACTAATTAACTTACTTATAATTTCCTTATACTAGCCGAAACGCATAACTGTATGGCGATCGAGCGAAGCGAGCTGGGATCACGTAGTGATCCCGAAAGAATCACATCGTGATTCTTGGGGATTAGCGAGCAGGTGTTATATATATATATAAAGATTTTACAACTGTGCTAGGACACGCAGTGTCTTAATTGTAGCGAGCAAAGCGAGCAACGCAATCCTCCGTTGGCGAGCTTTACGAGCAGGGAGCAGAGCCCCCTAGTAAATTATAATTTCCATTTTTACAAATGATATTCAGAAAGATAATTCTTCATTGTTACTTTAGGGCTTGTTTACTTATCGAAATTCTTTCAGAATAATAAATCCCTACACTCATGAGAAACAAAAATGGCGATATGGGGCTAGTTGGGCCATTTCGAATGGGGCACTTTGGCCCGCGTTGCTATACAGGGTTTATCAGGCTCTTCGCTATAGATATATCTCTGAATATGTGGGATGGAATTGTACCAGATTTATTATCCAAGATACTTGTTATGAAAAACCATGCGGACTCAATTTTGATTTTAATTGCATAATACTATTTGACGATGGCCATAAAAGCTGTATCTCAGTTTCTATTGAATAGAAATGCCCAAAATTTGTATACAATACATATAATGTGGATAATAACATAACTACGTTATTTAAATTAACAAAGTATAATAATATATAAGAATGTTTTGCGATAGTCGCTTCTTGTTAGTAGTGGCTCAACTTACCCGCAATCGGTGCAGGCTGGGCCGAGCGACTTTGTGTCAGTTTGAGGTTTTAAATTAATACTGATAGTTAACATATTCAAATTTTACTATGGGGAATTATTTCTGAAGGTTCACTAATAGTGGCAGCTTAAAACGTTTTTAAAAATTTTTAATTCCTTTTTTTTTAATTCTTAGAAGGAAAAATGGCCCAACTAGGCAAGGTCTACCCTACTCAAAGGACTTGCCACCTTAAGCTATACACGCTTCGCTTGTTGTTTTTCATGCAACTGTGTTGTTATACTATTGTAGGAGCCGCGGAGGCCTAGTGGTAAGGTCTTGGCTTTGGGGCCGGAGGGCCGAGTCCACTGAAGATCCGCGCCGTATATGCAAGGCTGGGTTTGGTGACGTAGGTCAAACGTCCTCCCTCTGGTGTGGTGCAAGAGATTGAAGAAGGGGGGCGTTCCAGCTCAGGTTTCTTCCTCGTCATCTAGCGTCGGCTCAAAATTAGGAGGTCCATCCCAAAATAGCCATCGTGTTTCGTTAAAATGAAACGTTAATGTAACGAAACTAAATTAAACTGTGCTAATGTAAATTTTTATTCTGTTAAATCCGTGTTATGCTTTGTATCTGGTGTATCCTTTTTATTATTTTTTTACTTGCTTCACATACAAAGAGTTCTCTGCGTTTGCGATCCCAAGTTTTATTGTAAGATATATTTCTTTCTACATGCTTAAAATACACCATAAGTTCGTAAACGACGTTTTGTATATCTTTTTTAAGAAAACCTCAAAACTATTCTTTCCTTTAAAACGATCTAAAATGTCCAAAGATTTCGAATTTATAGATTTAGATTACATCCAGATATAAATTTTAGCTCTCTATTTCTACCGCTATGCCAATTCTATTAATAACTTGTATATCGTATTTCGTGCCATTAAAATTTTTTCTTATACTGGTTATTGTACATAGAAAAAGAAACATTTGTAGGTCGACGCATAAAATGTCCACCTTAGTTTCAGAAATCCAAGATCAAAAATAGGAAAATAAGCTACAGGCAGTCGTAAAATATCCATTTTTATTCCTGCACGCTTTACCATTGGTGGAATAAAAATCAAATTTCTTCCGCTCCTCATGAAAATTTCAATTTCGAAGAGACAGATTCGATCGCAAAAGAAAAAAATGGCAGGAAATCCATTGCAAAAATAAAGGCGTATCTCTAAAACGGCCCTCTTTCTAATACAAATCATCGTTACTTCTTCTTTACCTCATTCAATCATCCAGTCTCTCCAATGCATTTGCATAGACATAAAAGAAAGCCACCAACCGTTATTTTTGTGTGGAATCAGGAGTCTGTGACTTTCCCACGGGTATAGTCTCTCTATATTTCACGAATACTGTATCTTTGTCTTAGAAATGTCGGTTTTGGTTTGGGAGGAAATCCTTATAATCCAAATGTATTATTTTTCTAAGCTTTACTTTCAATTTGTGTTTTTGGGCACGAGAGGGATTTGCTGACATTAAAAAAAAGATTCTTTTTGAGGTGAAATCGTAAAATCCCATTGCATTAAACCAGAGACCATTTCAGCTGCAGGGTTAAGATTGTTTATTAGGCTGTTACATTCTTTCTTGCGAAATGTTGACCTTCCTGCTACACGTCAAATCCATATATTATATTTAGGAAAATATGTTGAATTCGTCACAACAGTTTAAAAGATATTTCCATTCTGAATATATCATCCTTTCTTATTTTAAACGCCAGCATGACTGCTTTCTAACAGAATAAAGTCGCTGTTATATCAAAATATCATATGAAACCACACTTACACCACATATAGCATTTTAATGCAATAACTGGAACTATTAGTGACATACACCATTTTGTTTTTGATCTGTAACTTAAGTTCTATCGACTGATCACATGCAACGATTTTAGAGCAGATCTAGCTTAATTTACGAGTGTTTTGCATCAATAAAAAATTTTCAGCAAATATGACATACGATATTTTTATATAACATGATATATATTGCATCCTGAGCATTACATTTCACTGCCATGGGTTCAAGAGCCTGTACGTCGTTCTGATGTACGTTAAATCCACCGAGGTCCAAAGTCCAAAGTTCTCCCGGTGGTGTAGACTGCAACTTTGAAAATAGAGATTTTGATTCAGACGTTATTCGAACTAACGTCTGCAGACGGTACAAAATTGCAACGTCAGTCCCAAAAATAGCATTCCTCTAGCTTCAAACAGGATCTTAACAAACTAAAATAATGAAGTTGTAAGTGTTGTGTTGCCACAGGGAAATCTTAATTTGATAATTTCGATTAGAATTTAAATTTTTTTCAAAAAATATTCTGACACTCAACTAATGTGCCGTTTGATTTTGGATTCTAATTAAACTACAGTAAATTGAATTTACACCCTCAAAAGTTTTTCTCCGGAGTCATGACAAAATATGAAGAAATTCATCAACATTTTTATGCTCTTTTAATGAATCTCGTAAAGTCGTTGGAGTTATAACTTCTTTTTCGTCATTATTCCCACTCTTTTCATCTTTGGCAAGGAAGGGAGGATGCTGAGAAAAAACATTCAGTTCTCAGTTCTGTATATTTTAAATGCAATGAAATTCTCGTTACTTTTCACGAAATCATCGAAAGTTGTGCTTCCGTACAGATATCTCCAATCATCTAGAATGGCTGAAATATGAACTTGCCTTTTGGCTAGCTCTATTGCGCTGAAAGAAACAATCCAAGTCCTTTTAATTGAGGCAATTTAAAAAATAAAGATCGGCATGCTGGAAATTCAGAGTAGACTCCGTTCGATCTAATAACTTCGAAAAAAGGTTTTAAAGCGTTTAACCCTTTCCGACCTGGTGTTGCTATTTAGAATCACCGGAGTAATCTGCCTTTAATATCAATAGATGTTATTGCTTACACTCACATTGCACTTATATGTGCTTAACCTAGGAATATATGAGCGCAATATGAATAGGATATTTCAGGAACTTTGAAGAGTTCTTTTCAATTGAAGAGTCAAATCAAAAGTCTTTTCAAATCTTTTAAAAGTCAATCAATGAAAAGTCTTTTCAAATTCTTTGAAGAGTCCTGTACGGATAGGACTAATGTTCGACATAACTTTAAACGTGAAATAATTCTAAATTGCGCATTTTTTTAGCATTTAATTTTTTATTGATTTAATAATTTGGTCTGGGAAGGGTTAACAGAGAAATGAATAAGAATTAATTGGACCAACCAGTGGTTTAATGGGCTAAGGCAAGGCATGGCAAAGGAATTTGAATCAGAGGGAGAAGTCTCTGGATTCTAGCATGTTTGTGCTGTTCACCAGCATCATTCAAAAATTGGTTGACAGAAGTGCGCTTTAGCAAAGAATTCGAGTAGTGCTAGAAAACTAATTGGCCAGTTACTCTAGATGGAGTTGTATTTGTCAACAGCAACTAACATAATTCATCGGAGCAAATGCGTACTAACTGGAACTGGGTACTAAAGAGGTTACACTGCACAATAGAGCTCAAATTATCCGAATTAAATGCAGATCGGGCCGATTAGGATATGCGGAAATTTCGAGTGATATTATGAATAGTGATATTATGATTTAGTGAAAAAGGCGTCAGACCTAGAAAAAAAAACTTAACTTTAATTCATAAAATCATGTTTCAGAAACATAAGGTTCTTAATATTGTAAGATTGCAAAAATAAATAAAAATTAAAGAATAAATTATATATGAAAGCTTATTACATGCACACATATGTATTACATCATATTGATGCAATAGTGTATCAATTCAATGGCTGAATACTTGATGCTAAAAATAACCTCCTAGGGATAGGAAAAGAGTGTCGAAGCTCCATTATTATTTTCCCGATTTTGACATTTTTCATTTTTTGTCCCAAAATGGATTCGGATAATTGAAGATTTGAATAATTAGGTTTCGAATAATTCGAACTATATGGTACTTCTAAATTAATATTTCTCTAGACATGATGTAAAAGATCTAAAGAATACAAATAGATTATTTTCTTATAGCATTTCCATTCTATTCTTTATTCCACTGATCATTCGAATTTCGCATTATTTGCATTTACTATTTTTAATCACATCCTTTCATTTACATGGGAAAAAACACCATGGCAGATCCATGCATAAATCGTCCACCATAGTTATTGTATCCAATATCAAAAACAGCAAAATAAACTACATGGTGTCGTAAAATGCCCACTTTATTTTATTCCTGCATGCCCTTACCATTGGTGGAATAAAAATCAAATATCTTCCGCTCCTCATGAAAGTTTCAATTTCGAAGAGACAGATTCGATCGCAAAAAAAAAAAAAAAAAAAATCGACAAGAAATCCATTGCAAAAATAGCGGCGTATTTCTAAAACGACCCGCTTTATAATACAAGTCATCGTTACTTCTTCTTTACCTCATTCAGTCTCCCAGCCTTTTTCTTTACATTTGCATAGACATAAACGAAAACCTCCAACGCATTATTTTTGTATGGAATCGGGAGTCTGTGGCTTTCCCACGGGTATAGTCTTTCTAGATTTCACGAATAGTATCTTTGTCTTAGAAATGTCTGGTCTGGTTTGAGAAGAAATCCTTCTAATCTAAATGCATTTTTCTATGCTTTATTTTCAGTTTGCGTTTTTAGGGAGGTATTTTCTGACATTAAAAAAATTTTCACGCTGAGAAAACACGAACTTCCATCAAAGAAAATCGTAGAAAATTTCCTTGACTTGGTACGAATGCTAGCGGGCAATATTTATTGGAGTGTTATATTTTCTGTTGTGTTTCTAATAATACTTCTTTAGTATATATAATATTCAAGAGTCGAAGGATAAGAATGGAGTTTTGCATCTTCTGTTGATCAGAGCGACCTTGAAGCATCTAGGTAGCACCTACTGTAGAAGTTTGACTTAGCTCTATTGTATAGGGGGGGAGGGGAGATTGTCTTCCTAGGCACTTTCACGGGAGACTGGCCCGCATTTGATTTTTGTTCTGATTGAAAAAATCTTCAGTTTCCAGTTAGATCGTATTGAGAAATTCATTGCTAAAACGCATATTGGAATAATCCTAGTTAAGAACACAGCCAAACATAGATTCCAGAACCTTCATAATTCTATTCATCTTCCTTAGGCATGCATGCTCTAATACACCAGGGCATTGGTGGGCACTTTTTGCAATTTGGTTGTTTTGACATTTCACAGCGTTAAGCATAGAACCCATGATCTTCTTTCTCCTATTCATCTTCCCCAGGCGTGTCATGTCTTTCGGGTCTATTCTGGTACCCCCCGGTTGGGGGGGGGGGCGGCACTTTTTCCGTTGTTAACGGCCTGGAAAAGTGACGTCTCCCAACGTTAACGTTTAACAACGTTAGTATATTTAGTGCTTATTTTTTAAAAAAAAGGAATTTTCATCTTCTCTCTAGACAGACCTTCGAAAATTTCACAGAAGAATATAAAAAAATCAGGAGGATCACACCAAATTGGCGATAATGGTGTACTGGACTGAATTACGCTTCCTTTTTACATCTAACTGCGGACCGCCGTGGCCAAGTGGTAAGGTCTCAGCGGAGCCAGAGGGTTCGAAACTCGAAACCCGATTCCAGTGAAGATCCGCAGTGTATGTGGTCTTGGCGAACTTAAAATCTGCCGTTATGGGCCAAACATCCTTCTGATTGTGTGGTGCTGAAATGCGGAGAGGGGGATAGCAGCACAGGTGTTGTCCTCGTCAGCCGGCCGCGATTCAAGATTATGAGGTCCGTCCCTCGTGTTGCTTTAAAACTGGGAGTTAATATCACTAAGCTAAACTAACCCCATTTAACTGCGCTCCATGGCCAAGTAGTAAGGTCTCAGCGGAGCCAGAGAGTTCGAAATTCGAAAACCGATTCCAGTAAAGATCCGCAGTGTATGTGGTATTGGTGAACTTTAAATCTGACATTTTGGGTCAAACGTCCTCCTGCTTCTGTGGTGCGGAAATGTGGAGAGTTGGATGCCAGGTGTCGTCCTCGTCAGCTGACCGCGATCGAAAATTATGAGGTCCGTCCCTCGTGTTGCTTTAAAACTGGGAGTTAATATCACTAAGCTAAACTAACCCCATTTAACTGCTTACAAAAGCCGTATTTATTGTAGTCACAGAGGACTGAAATGGTGTGTGGAACAGTACCAATATTATCATCTATCTCTGTCTGACTTACGCAGATTCATTAACACAGAAGCTTTTATTTCTGTCAGTTTAGAAACAGTAATATATGTTCCATTATTTGGACAAAGAACAATGAAGTTTATCGACTTATAAAGCCTCGAAAACTCATAACGTCGACTCGTCTTTTCAACCGAAACACAAAGCGGATGTTTTCAGCTTCCCTTTTGTGCTTTTAGGGCAGAGATGGCACACATTTGAAACCTGTCATCATCCATCTTTAACTCATTCTTTGTTATTATAATTATTGTTATCGCTTAATCGTTTGAATATAATTGAATTGCGCGCATTTATTTAATTGATTACTGCTTTAACTCATTTTTGCTGACAATTTCAAATTCTAATAGCGATCACATGCCAAACCTCCCACATTGATCTATTTTAGGCCAATGCAGCCTACGGCAGTTCTTACAAACAACGATTATTGATGTGTGGGTATAAAGGCTATAATCGCTTTAGTGAAATTGAAAATAAATTTTTAAGCAACTAGAAGATAGTTGACATTTCTGTATGTATCTTTTTTTTCTTACTTAAGCGTATTTCTAAGAAGGGAGATCTGAAAAAGATTAAAGATATCACAAAAAAGCCTTTTTTTAATTTTCTCGTCTATCAAAAGAAAATAAAAATTGTAATTGCTAAAAAATATGATATCTAGATTTTGATGAAACACCACGTTTCAGGCCTTCCTAAAACTGAAAATAAAAGATAATTATGTCTCGTCCGTCCGCTAGTCTGCTATTGAACACTAAATCAAAAGCGCAACGAGTAAGAAAAATGAAATTTGGTATGTGATCTTAACTCCAAAATTGCACATTTCTGTCAGATTTTGGACGAAATCCGTCAACGGGAAATCAGTACTTCCGTATCCAGGTATAGTTCGTTTTAATATCCCGAGACTAGCACTTTTGAGGATTTTACACCGGAAAGGGATGTCAGACAATGAGTAAGATGAGTCCATTTCCGGAGTTCTTTGTTAGATCACACTAAGTAAAATGTAAACATCTCCCCTTCCGTTCTGTACTTTCCCCCTATTTTGGTGAAAATAACTCAAACTGGCGCATGCGCAAAAGCGCGGAGGGTTTCGGAATCCGAGAACATACTGTAAACACGATAACTCAAAAACTGAACAATCTAGATTGATGACCTTTGGGGTAAGGTTTTATCACTAGTATCTTACTTTATAATATATTTTGGTTTAGAACAAATCCATGCTTATCGCCTGCCAATCAATCTTATTCGTAAGGATAAGTTTCTTCAAAAACGAGGCTTTAATGCAAAAACGTCATTTAATTCTATTTAATGATATATTATATTTCTTTCTTATTATAAGAACCAATTAAAAGAGCCTTTTTGTTGAATATCTTATTTTTTATTCTTGAGATTCCACAATTTTGTTGTTGTTTTCAGTGTAACAACCTCCATTTACTCAAGTACATAATTTATATTTAATCACTCTCTCAAGCATAAACAGCTGCATATATTCAGGTACAAAATATCTACTTCTAATTCTTCATGTAATAACCTAAAATCTATTAGCAACTTTATTTATCTTTATAAGATAATAGCATTATTGTTTAATAATTCACTATGTCTGTTGTGAATTGGATAGAACATGCTGCAAGCATCAGTCTGGCTGATTATCTTAATCAGAGATTTGCAAGTAGAGTAAGGGGTAGCGCTTATATGGCAAAATTATTTTCCCGTTCAGACGTACTCCTAGAGAAATTTTGTTGTGATGTTTGTAATTCTTTTTAAAATGAAAGTTCAAAGGTATTGGATTACACAAATCATTATTATGGAAATATCTCAAAACCTACAGTCGAACTGATATTATACAGGTTCCCACTTATATCCGTTACACCCCCTTAACTTCTAAACGATGACGGCTTAGGCCATAAAGTTGGTGTCTAGATATAGTAAAAAGACTATGCGCTACTCGATGAGACAACTTACAACGCCATCTATCGGCAAATTTTGGAATTATCGGTCCTATCTCGTAAACGGTGAAAGATACGAGAAAATGTCAATTAGAAAGTTGTAGAGCACTCTCGATTTAGAACGAAAAGATACCTTGCGCACATTAATACTCAAAACAGAATGTAAAAAATAAACATTTGTTTGTTCGCATTTTCAAAAATTGTGACATCACAAGACGTGAACAAAAGGAGAAAAGGCTATTTTTCGGGGGGAAAATGAACCCCATTATACTTTTCCTGTGGGAATAACTCAAACAGCAGGTGTATGGACCTTTCCGCCAACATTGCAGGATCGTCGAAGACGCATTACTGATGCTTGTTCCTCCGTAACACCTGCCATGTTGCACAATGTGCAGCAAGAAATCCAGTCCAGAGTGTAAATGTGTACAGTGGCTAACGGAGAGCATTTTGAGCAATATAAATAAATGATCCAGAAGACAGGGACGTGTCTCAGTTTCTTTCTTCCACTCTTTATGACATGACAATTTTCGAAATCGTGACCAAAAAAATGTCCATTTTTTACATTCTGTTTTGAGTATTAATGTGAGAAAGGTATCTTTTCGTACTAAATCGAGAGTGCTGTACAACTTTCTAATTGACTTTTTCTCGTATCTTTCACCGTTTACGAGATAGGACCGCTAATTCCAAAATTCGTCGATAGATGGCGGTGTAAGTTGTTTCATCGAGTAGCGCGTAGCCTTTTTAGTATACCTAGACACCAACTTTATGGCCTAAGCTGTCACCGTTTAGAAGTTTTAATTATAATGCATCTCTTGATTGTAGCTTAAGCTCTTGATTCTAACACAAATACATCCTTAGAAATCTAATTCAACTGAATTCTCACCAGTACATTCAAATCTGGAAATTTCCCAGATCCAAAGAGGAAAAAATTAACTCTAATATCAGGATCAGAGTCCTTAAACGAGCGTAACACGTTCCAGCATAGTCCGGATAACGTTTTGTCCGTAGTCAGTATTAAACCTGTCTGCCGTCAGTATCCTCCCAACTCATGTACCAGAGCAAAGTGCTTATCTGCAACGGAGAGAACTTGTCCTCCAGCCGCACATTCCACTGATATCCGCGTAAAATGATCTGTTCGCTTTTCGTCTAGCTGTCGTGGTCGTTCTCAATGATATTTTCTATAGAATCACACATGCGAAGTTAAACTGCCATATTTGGTCATGCGCGTCAAGACCACATCTTAATCATTTGATTCACCTAACTAAATGTTTCAATACTAAATGAAACCAACAGGAGAGTCCTCCCCTCGATTTTTTCCTACACTTACTTATGTGAATGCGAGGCGCGTTTTGAGTTTAGCTTCGTAGTACAATAAAGATAATCGAACACATGCCAAATTTCACCCAGCTTGTTCAGTGTTTTCTGAGTTATTGTGCTCATATAAAACAACAGACAAACAATCTACCCGTCTACACCATCTACCCTGCCCGCGTCATTATTCTTTTATTTTAAAGGGTTTTAATTAATATATCTATTACTTAAAAAATAAATGAATAGAACTATCGCCGAGACAACAATGACTCAATGATGCCAAAATTCTTATGATTTTTATTTAAAAGCAATTTAAAACGAAAAGATAAAAAAACATATTGCCAATCACGAAAACGGGAAACCAAAAACTATTAGCAAAACCAGAAATTATATACAGAAAAGTATAAACGCGAAAAAATACAACAATTAAAGTAACTGTCATCTTCGTTACAACATTATTATAGCGACAACTAGGCCCAAACAACCGTAGTTCGAAACACATTCGGCGTGCCATTGACAGCAGCCCGAGTGGCACAATAACTGATGTCTTAGAAGGTTACAGTTGGAATAAGCCCAAAATTAGATACACAATTTTGGTCTAGTGATAATTGACGAGTTTTCTGATTTGGTTATTTGTGATAACTTATACCGACCGATTTCCTGTGTAATGCTTCGTCAATAGGAATCTTCAAAATTTCAACTCTCTGTTTGAAGATGTTAATTAATGTGTGTAGTAGAATTATTTAATGTTATGGCTTATGGACAGTTTGAAAATATTAAATTGCATGTTACTATTGCTGAAGATCTAAATCTTTTTTTAGAATAATAGTCTCATTCTGTGGAAAGGCTGCCATAATTATTTATTATCGCTCTTTTTGGCGAATTTTAGGGATTGTTTGGCGGTAAATTTTTAATCAATCGATTTAGATAATCACTGGCAGTTAAATTTTTAACCAAACAATTTAGCTAAATACAAATCGTTCCATTTGGAATTTAGCGGTTTTGAGTGCCATTTTTTTTTTTTGCTTAGAATTAATTAACTGCTTTGAAAATTAAATGAACTCAACGAACTCAGGAATCAAAGCTTTGTGTACTAACGAAACGACTGGTTCGAACTTGGCACTCGATACAGTATCAAAATGGATTTGACGATTGCGTATGGTTAGCGGAGGGTTCCCGAAAACGGTCTGATAATCAAAAATAAACAAAACAGAAAACTCATCTATAAATTTAAAATTTTCCATCTAGCTCGTGGCGCTTTTGAGTTTTAGCGTTTACATGCACACAGACAACCGGACAAATGGACCTAAATCTGCAAATTTGGTGTCAAATCAGTATTCCAAATTTCATCCGTTTACCTTGCTGCTATTTTGAGGTATCGTGTTCACACACAGATATAATTCCATAAACGTTTTCTTTTTTTCAGTTTCAGGGGGATCTAAAACGCTGGGATTCATCAGAATTTCGAGATAGAATTTTTAAATATGAGTATAAAACTTTCTCTTTGCATCCTAGGGCCGCGGTGCCCTAGTGGTAAGATGGCGGCTTCTTGCTAGAGAAACCCGGTTCCTCTCAAGATTTGCCGTGTATGGGGCCTGTTTCACGCTAAATCATACTTAGTGGCCAAACGTCCTCCCGCTGGCTTGGTACTGATGTTTGGAGAGAAGAGTACCAGCTAGGGTGCCGTCCTTGTCATCTGACCCTTGGTTCAAAATTACGAGGTCGCCCAAAGTAGTCCAAGTGTTACTTCACAACGGGACGTTATTGCAAATGAAAACTAAAACTCCGTACACAAGAAAGTAAAAATTCCCCATTTCATAACCAGAAATTTTTATTAACTCTTTTCAACTGGAAAAATCCTTTCTTCAATCCTCCAATCACTGCAACGGGGATTTAAATAAAATTTTTAATTATAAAACACAAAGCGCTCTTTTATTAGCAAGGGGAAAACGAATTAAATTCAGTGCGAAAAGGAACGCTGAGAGCGGAGTTAATGTCCAGATGTGTTCGGCGTGAAGAACTTTGACGAAGACTTATTACTCAGCTTCCGGGTCTCTCAAAAGTTTTCCATTATTCATACAGATCTGTAGAACGAGACTTTATTTTTTCGTTTCCCGCCATTTTTTTCGAGTGGTTTTCGACGATAAAAGAAGTCACAGTCGTCCCGTTCCACTCAATTTATTTGACACTAATTGATTTGCTTCGACGCTCATGCACCAGCTAATAATCTACTAAGTCGGAGTTATTCATTTTTGAAGGGAGAAAACGTCAATATGCCAAAATCTAATTAATTTATTCGGAAAAGAATCGAAGATACTTATCGCTTTTAAGAGCTCGCGTGAACAGAAAATGATTGAAAAGGGACTTTAAAGAAGTTATAGTCAAAATCGCTAATATCAATAAGCAATTCAAATATTTGATACATTTTTACGTAGAACTTTCTCTAAAGCTTAATGAAACAGAAAGACCTCGAAATGGAAGAGAAATTAATGTTTTCAGTATTCTTTTATCTGTTTGGAATGTGTGTGTTTTTTTAATGCTTTCGTTCGCCAAAGAGAAAGTATTGGAATCATCTCGAGATTTTGATGTATCACCAGGCTTGAGATTTCGTTGAAAAACACACATTTAAAATCATCTGTAACTGTCGCTCTGTCGATCTGTGAACACGATAATTAAAAAATTAAATGAGCGAGAAGAATGAAATTTGGTATGTGGTCTTTGCTTCAAAATTGTATGTCTGTATCAAAGTTTCGGTGAAATACGGGAACTTATTCCGTCCGTCAGGTATAAGTAAACACAATATTTCAAAACTGCTACTCGTTCTACAACGAATCTTTATTTTTTCATGTTCTTCCATTTTGATTCGAGTGGTTTTCGATTGTAATAGTCAGAGGTCGTACCGTTCCACTCAATATATTTGAAACTAATTCATGTTCTTTGACACTCGTTCATCGACAAATAATCTACTAAGTCGGAGTTATTCATTTTTAAAGAGAAGGAATTTCAATATGCTAAAATCTAATTAATTTATTCGGAAAATAATCGAAGAAACCGCGTGAAAAGAAAATGATGGAGTTATTATCAAAATCGGTAATATCAATGAGCAATTCAAATATTTGCTGCATTTTTTCGCAGAACTTTACGTAAGATTTAATAAAATAAGCAAGATATAAAAGCACTTAAATTAGAAGAGAAATATAAGAGTAGTATTATATTATTTGAATTTTTTTAAATTCAAAACTTCAAATAATGATGAAAAGTGATTACTTTTAAATTATATTACACTGCATGCTTGTAGAACATATTCAGCAACATTAGATTTATTTTCTTTCCATACAGGATGGAATAAATACGTAAAACATGAGAATTTCACTCCCATGACTCAGCCTGTCAACATGTAGCTTTAATTATCCTATAGAAAAGTTTATTCTTTTGTTCTATAATACCACCTATGATTCCTAAAATAATTTTATTGCTCGGGAAAGACGCAAGTCAGTGTTTATTATCATTTAAATGTTATTTTTTCGGTGCTACAACAACAAAAAATCCATCGGTGTAAAATCCGGTGAATGCAGGGTAACTCAATGCTATTTCTTCGTCTAAATCATCTGTTCACTAGAAATCGATCAAATAAGTATTCACCTCTCGATCGTAATTGCTGTATTAATTAATTTGAATAGTGTAACTTTTATTTATGCTATTGATTATTTATATAACAGTTATTCAAAGTATGTATACATTTTTGGGTCACACTACAAGGTCAATTGTCCAAGCAATGCGAGGTCCGGTTTCAGCTCGAATGTTCGGCATTTCATCTGTCACAACCAAACTCGTTGCTCAATTTTCTTCGAATCTGGCAAAAATGTTCTCTCAAGTCATTCGAAACGACTTATGTATAAGGATTTTTATATTTTCATTTCGTTTCAAGATGGTTCTTTAATTAATTGTTTCAATGTTTGGCGAATCAGTGGCGAGCATCTTTGAGTCGTTTTGGTAACGGCGGAACATTAACTTTAGTTTAAAGAATACTGATAAAA
>BGPR01003857.1:82972-125786 GCA_013235015.1 Araneus ventricosus
GAAATTCCACCCGCAGACGAAACTTTTCCCGAAACATTAATAAATTTGGAATTCCTTATGCATAATTTAATGGGGGCAGAGGCACATTGACGATGCCGTAAATGCCACAGCCTTCAATCCGTTTCCGTCTTACCATTGTTCTTCCATCTTTTTCCAGAACACCCATAAACGAAATTCACGATCCTTTTCCCCTACGAAAATAAGTAAATAAGTAAAGAAAAAAATCGCAAAATACCCCTACCGTAAAAACTGCTTTTTACGTGGACATTACCGCCGAAGCTCCATGGGGTTGGCGCAGAAACAAAACGGTTGTTTCTGGAGCGGTAAGACACATTCTTTTATGCGGTTCTTTTTTACGGGCGCCGCAGACGTGGGGATTACCGCCTAGGCCCAGTGAAGGGGATCGTAAAGAATACCCCTGGAGGAATGGAGAAAGGGTCGACGCAGTGGCCGGTCGCGTAAAAATCGTCTGCACAGCTTCTGGAATTGTACCATTCCGCGACGAAGATTTTGTTTAGGATTTGCCATGAGTTTGTTCTTCTTTTTAAAATCAACAACTATATTTTGCTCTTTCTTGCTCTCTTTAACTCTTTATAAGACCTGGGAGGTGTACATATCCCCAAATTAATCGATTTTTAGATGTCTATGGTAAGATATTTTGCCACCTCGTATTAAAGCTGTTATCTCTTCATAACTTCAGAAACCACAAAAAATTATTAATAAAAACTTTGACCACACAATGTGGTTTTAAGACTTACTTATAAATTATTATTTTTATTAGTATTTTGCGATAGTAATGAGACGACAAATAACGATATAAGGGAGGTTGGCGTAAATTCTCAACAAATTTTTCGATGGAAAAAAACATAAATGTTTTTCTCTCAAACCATAACGGAAAAATCTTGATGTGCGGATTAATTAATAATTATTAAAATTTGTTTTCTCTAAATAGATAAATGAATTTATAATCTTAAATCAATCTGAATCCTAGAAGTATTTTAATTTACCATTACTATAAAAGAAAATGGATCTTTAAAGGGTTAATCAGAATCTTCTCTTTATTTCTCCATTTGCATCCGTTGCAAATGGAGAAATTCCTGTTTTGAAAAATACCGGGGAAATTCTGGAATAAGCATATAATTCAAGGGTGATTATAATTCGAACTTTTTTATTATTTTCTACTCCGACCTAGAATACCCAAAGGGTGTAAAGCTTACCACGAGTTGGCGGGAAATAAAATTAAATCTTGCGTGTATTTTTCCATTTGCCTCCGTTGCAAATCCTGTTTTGGAAAATATCGGGAAAATTTTAGAATAGGAATAAAATTTTATGGCGCGGTTCAGATTTGTGAATCGTGTTCATTTTAATCCAAAATCTATATGAAGGCTTAATTCCGTTTATGAATGAGATAACTCGACATTAGGTATGTCAGACTCAAAGGCTGGTTGGGACCACTAAATAAGCTCTCAATTCATGAGGGCTACAACAATAAAATTGATTAGAAAAAAGTATTTTTATAAAAACGCAGGTTCATTTTCTAAAGTTCAATTTATTTAAAAAAAGATGTTTTGTTTTCAAAACTTTCCTCTTTTCCTTGCTACCGGGTCAGCGGTTGCCTGTTGGCGTTGTCTTGACATCAGGACTGAAAAGTGGGGGGGGGGGGGGAACGCCCCGCCCCTTTAAAAGGCCAGGGGGCGGGGGGGCTTAGTGGTAAGATTTCGGCTTCGGTAACGGATGGTCCCATATTCGAAACCCGATTCTACTGGAGGTCCTCTGTGTATGTGGACTTGTTGCACGTCAAATCATACGTAAGGGGCTAAACGTCCTCCCGCTGATGTGATGCGCAAATTTGAAGAAGGAGTGCCAGCTCACTTGTCGTTCTCGTTATCTGACCACGATTCAGACTTACGCGGTTCGTCCCAAAATACTCCTCGTGCTACTTCAAAACGGGACGTTAATCTAACTTAACTAATCCATCAAAAATCCATTGTATATGGTACCCTGATGCATGCAAAATAAACAATTTTACGTGCTACTAACTTCTTAGAAAAAGCTTTCATTTTTACAGCTTTATCTCTTTATATATATATATATATATATATATATATATTTCAAATAGTCAAAACTTGTGTTATATTTTCATATACATATATTAATCTAAAGATTAAAATAAAATAAAGTTACCTAATCAATAATCATACAAATGAAATACAAAAGATAGTTTGATTTTATACTATTGCTACTATGAAAAAGACAACCCAGAAATGGAATTACAACAATCAAATGCCAATCAGTCTTGGGAACCGATTTGTCGCATTAATCTAGATTTGTGGCACCAACCCTTTGCGAAAGCCAATTGTTAGAAAAACAAAAAAGTAGGGGAATAAATCTCCAAAAAATTTCAAGATTAGAAACGAGAATGTATATAATTTAAAGCATACCAATTCAATAGTCTTAATTATTGTTATGACTTGAGCGGTATCCTAAAGGCAGTTCCGCATTTAAAGTGAAAATATTATTTCTAAATTAGGCTATTAATACTATAATAAACATCCTTAAAAAATTAACTATGAATTTAAATTTAAACTTTTATAACAATATATATTATTTTGGAAATGTACATAAAAATAAGAATATGATGCAATCTTATTCCTAATCTAGTGGTGCCATCTACCTATGTATTGAAATACTAATATCTTTGTGAATTCCATTATATATGATCGCATCAAAAATAAATCTAAAAGACCATTAATTAAATGGTGTTAAATATTTCTTATTAACATAAGCATACATGAAATTTATAGGATATCCATATCTCATAGCATTTTCAAGAAAAGTATTAATATATGACAGCTGTTTATATCTGTCTGTGACTAAAAAAGTGCTTCTATGAATATAATTTAAGACGATATTTCTATAAATTGACGACTGATGTTGCTATTCCAAAAGGTAGCTTATTTATATTGAACTGAAAAGTGTTTCTTTTATCATAAATCTTAGTGCTTAATTTATTATCAACTATTTTAATTTCAAGATCTAGAAAATCTACAGAAGAGAAACCTTCATTAGTTTTTAGTAATTTCAAATACTCTGGATAAAAGTCAATATTTGGTGTGTAGGTCTTCTACTGTTGAACATATTAATAAATCATAAATATACCACCTATACATGATATAAGAATTATTGCAAATATTTTCTTTTTCATAATATTGTAATATAAATTAGCTGAAGCATTAATTGCTGGTCCACCTTGTGGAAGTCCTTTAATTTGTTGGTATAATTTATTGTCAAAGCTAATATAATTTTCTTTTAATATAACTTCTATTAATGTTTTATATTTTTTAATATTAATCATTTTATTTATACTAAAATCTTCATGAATCTGTAATAGAATTTTCATCATATCTTTAACATCTATACTATTGAATAAATATTGAAAATCAAAAGTATGCACAGATTAAACATTAATATCTTTAATACTCTTTATAATTTCATAGCTATTATTAATAATTACTGTACTTTATTGTAATTATTGTGTACTTTTAATTGTTTTATAATCTCTTGCAGATATTTTTGTAAGATTTTACCTGTTTTTTTTATATAACTATAACTTCTATGGAGATATGGAGATATTTCACTTTCTCACAATAAATATTTAATTTTTTATGAAAAGCTTCTATTATCTATTTATTCTTTAACTAAAATTATTTTCAATATATGCCTCATTATTTATAATACGTAATTTAAGCACTTTACAATAATAATACTTACAAATGATAGCATAATTGTTAGGTACTTTGTCAACATAAATTGTAACAAATTCTTTCTGCAGATCCTCTATCTGTGTTTTAATATCCTGGTATTCTAGTTTCATCATGTGTTTTAAAGTTGTGTCTATACAAATCATCTAAAACTTTATGTTTATACTCCTCAAAAGCGTCTAGAGGCATACTATATTTTATTGTCATTTTCAATATAAATTTCTCTATATCTTTTTCTAATTGTGTTTTAATGCTCCGATTACTATTGGATATCATCATCCTACGTTTTGTTCCCTTTTTCATTAATTCTCTTAATATACTATTATTTACTATATTTAAGTCACCTGTAATTACATCTCCATGCTTTTTATCTGCAAAATTGTTGTATTTATTATATAAGCGTATTTAATATTTATGCCTGACAATAGCATGACTTCAACTTATTTATTGTTATAATAGTGTATGATATCAGATGAGTGGCTACAGTCAGATGTTGAGCTACTTTGAATTTGATTTAAAAACAAAAGAAACGAGATGAGTATGAGTACGAGTATGGTTGAACTAAGCTACGTTGTACGCAGATTACGAAGTATAATAGTTGTGTTTTAATGTTCTAATAAATGTTTTGTTTTAGTCTTAAAAAGAAGTCTTATGAATATCAATCGAGAAGCCAACAGAAATCAGAAGTGGGATTAATTAGAAACCTGTGACTGAAAGTCTCATCGACAGTTAAGTAGGACGGAAGGAGTTTGAGGTCCCAATTATATCTCACTGAATACTTGATGAAATATGTAATTATTGGTCCTACACCATGTTGTTTAATGTAAGAGGATTGATTCCTTAAGAGTTTCGAATTATTTCTTCTCTTTTAAATTCATCTTGCTCTTAAGCAAATATTCAAATTTTGCAGTTAATGGCTTCTCTTTGTGAATGATCTCATGTTGAATCAGCATCCATAAGGCATGGCGCCTTTGGGTTTTTTTCAAAAACACAACGCGCTAGTTTAAAATTATTATAATTATTATTTATTTGACTTTTGGGATAAATCTGGATTTATTAAGTAAAACCGAAATTCATATAATTAAAAAACTTCAATAAGACAAAAGTATTGTTTTCTGTCTCTCTCTTTCTCTCTCTGAAAATTACCTTGACTTCTTAAGAAAATCGGTTTGGTAAATGAGAGGAAATAAATGAGTTTTAATCTCAAGTCAAGGCTTCTGCCGTTAACTTCGTCTGAAATCGTTTTATTGTAGAGGCTATTCGATTCTCTATATAATTCTGTAAATAAAAAACATTTTAATTTAGACCATTGTGTTATGAGACTGTTTCCTTTATCCTTTAGAATTCAAACCAATCTGTTCTGACAGCAAATATGACTATTATTGTCTAAAAAGAAGAAGCTGAATCTTGTGTTCTCTCTTTCTAAAATAACTTCCTTTCCAAAGCTTCATTTTCCCGAACAACAAACTAATCAGGAAACAGTTGAATGGACATAATTTATGTTAAAGTATTTTCTTATTACATTACGGTTTAGAAAACAGTAGACGGTGCATTTCTATTAACTGATTTTCTTTATTACTGGAATCCCACAAGCATAACAACCATTTGGCTGTATTAAATATTTCACGGAAATGGTGTGTTTTACTTAATTTTCAGTCTAACATCTAAAATGATAAAAAAATTAATAATAATGGATGTAATTTCTTGAAATTGGACTAAACAACAAAAACACTTCCAAATGAGTTACTCACTTATGATGCAGTATAATAACTTTCTAAGGTTCTAAGGATTTCATATCCCAAAATTCCACAGTGAAATGAAGGCGAATGTTGTATTTGGTAGGAAAAAGCGTGCTTTATCCTTCAGTGAATAAGCTTTTAAAACATGCTGTACTTTATCTGCTCCTTTTTTTTATAAATTTGACTGTTTAACTTCAACTGAACTATTGACTTTTTTTTTCTTCTTTTGTTTAATTTGACTACTATAATGTTGCATATAAACAGTTTAAGTTAGTTAGATTAACGCTCCGTTTTGAAGATACACAAAGTTTTTTTGGAAAGGACTTTGTATTTTTGAACCTTGGTCAGATGACGAGGACGTCATATGCGCCGACACCATCCTTTCAAAGGAAGCAAACACATTTGACCCTCGACGATGGATAAAGCGTGCATCAGACCTTCAAACGCGTTGGATCTTTAGTAGAATCGGGCTTCGAATCTGTAAACCTCTGACCCAGAAACGGAGATTTTACTGCCAGATCACTAGTCCTAGCTTTGCGTATAAAATGCCTAGATTTATTCTGTTTAGTAAGTTAAATCTCTCATTTCGATTTACACGATGGCTATTTTGGGTCGGACGTCACAATTTTCAATAGTGGTCAGACAACGCATGAATAGGCATCATGCTCTTCGCACCTTCATACTGCATCCACGGAATGCTTTTGACAGATTTAACGTGTACTAGCAGGGCTGACGCCAGTGGGGTGTCTGGGTGACAAGGGCTCCCGGATAAAGGATGCTGTGCCCCACCCGTCGGGGTTAATTTTTGTATCCCGTTCACGCAACGGTCTATTCAGCTAATATATAAATAAAAATCTGGCAAAAATTTGAGAGGATCTTCATTACGTCCTCCCCTTGTAGAACAGGTCGTGCCTCCCCCCGTCGGGCGGATTTTAACGCCACTCCTGCGCACTAGGCCCGCGTATGTGGTGGGTTTGTGGAATAGTGTCCTTAGCCCGTGAGCCTCCGGTCCTGAAGTCAAGACTGTGATCAAACTACCGAGACACTCGCCATGCTAATAGTAACATACTTTGTTTGAGATATACATAATGAAAAGAAAATAATACTAGATTTTTCTGTATTTAGAAAAAATAAAATAAAATATCTCTAGATTTTAAGGTTAAGATTAACTACGAGAGTTGAAGAGATAAGAAGGCAGGGGTGAAGTCCCAAGCAGAAGTGGAGAAATAATTAAATAATAAAAGTAAGGCAAATAAAAAGAACTCTAGTAAATAATTAACAAAAGCTTTCATAAATATTAGCACAATAATATCCAATCAGTTATACCGTTGTTCTGCGTATTACTAGGTAATGTATTTTGCAGGCTGTTATTATAAACGCATTAGAATAAATTTCAATCATCTTAGTTACAGATTTCCCTATTATATGTAGGAAAAAATGACATACTCGTACTTGTAAAGGCCATTGTATATGTTATACAGTTGAAAGAAGACGAACATAGAGTATAAGTTAACCACTAATTAAATCTATAAATCTTTGATTAGAAGCCACACAAGGAGCAGTTAAAGTCTTTTTTGTCTTAGTCCTGAATACAACCATCCATGTATAAAATCCCCATCAATTTGAGAGTTCCAATCACTGTACACCAGTCGATACATAACCATTTTATGCTCTTGTCGCGACCAAAATGTGTAATATTTCATTCCATTTCCTGATCCGTTAATTGTCGGACCACCTGCCCTCCTCAGCACTTCAGCCACAGAGGGAAGTCTCACGGTTTTGTGCCAACATGAAATGTGTTCCTCATATTTGGCAAATAAATAACAATAAAAAAGGCAAAATGGCGACGAAGTATGTCGAAATAAATTCTCCGTAAGGAGCAGTTGTCCTATTCTGCTATCATTAGATAGCAGTGTTGACAGCAGAGTGTTGGTCTTTGAAGACGACACTGGACCTGTTACTATGACAACGACCTTGGCGTCTGACCTCTACACATCGTGTCGCTTCTGCTGTCCAATCAATGCAAACACACTTTTTCTCAGACGCGAGTTGCAAGTGATAGCAGGTTTTGGTTTTGTCTCCTCACCGTGTTATTTCTTTTTTCCCCTGCTTTTTTTCGTCTATTATTTTTTTGTTCTCGTTTCTTGCGCTAATGGACTGGAAAGAACATATCTCTGTAAAAGCAGATATTGCTTATTAAAGGTTAAAAAACTAATACCTTTTATTTCATTCTTTCTGTCCTGGATGCTTTTTTCTTATTTGACGTTTTACGATATTTAAAAGCTTTACATAACCCAGGAATGTTGTTGGAGGCACCTAGTATCAGACCAATGTAAGAAAAAGAAAAAATAGTATAGGGGAAAAAGATTCTGAGAAGTTTCTCGGGATGTCAATGGAATCTTATTTGTGAAGTAAAGTCCTTTCTGCAGGGGAAAAAATGTATTTGCTATTTTGCTGCAATTTTTATGGGTCAGTTATTCTGCCATTTGCCTCTCAGAGCCAGAATGTTAAATAGGCAGATTAGGCATTTCTCGTGACGTCACAATTGCACGATTGCGCATGACCCCTAATATCTCATTGCACGTTGCTCACTCTGTGCTGTTACTTCAAGACCAGCGATTGATTCCAAAATTAAATTGGCGCGACATATATGAAGTGTATCACATGGCCATGGAATGACTTTCTTAAGTCTGGATACCGAGAGAAAGCTAAATATGTTGTTATATCAGTACTTTTTTCAAGAATTGTGGCTATATGGGTTATTCACCATAATAATCCGTTTAAGCATTTTTTTTCTCTTGTTGAAAACACATTCCGAAATTCACATCTGCTAACAAGGCTGCAACTAATCAGTGCAATTATTATTTTCTTACAAAGAGTAGCTATCTCTTAATTAGTTATGAAACTGGCGATGAATAGAATGGTTAATTATCGAAAAAATATTAATAATTCATCAATCTTCCACTTGCCCTTGTTAGTTGCGGTTAGAAAAAGGAACATTCTACAAAGCAGAAAGGAACCAAAAGAATTGCTTTCAATTAGAAATCAATTCAGGCTTTCACTTAATCCGTAACAAAAATTATTCTGAAGCTAACAAAGAGTTGAATTAATCGGTGTTTTGCTTTGTTTTAATGCAGTATACATTTTCTACAATGCAACCATATACTGTATGGTGTTGGGTTTCGTTTGGTGATCAAGACAGCGTATCAGAATCTACATTGCTTATGTCTGGATAAACGAATATGAGGAAACCGAATGTGAAAGGAAAAAACACTTTCTGGCAATTTAACTTTGAGCGCTGCAAATGATATCAGAGTAGAGAGTAGTTACAGGTACAAAAATGCGTTGCACTACTTACATACAGACGTAAACATTCTGAGGATAAACAAAAATTTCTTGTTAAAAACCTGGAATCTTCAGTTAGATATTTGTTTATGAACCTTTAAACATTTACATTGAAACAAACTGCAAAACGCATTTAGGTTTATAACAAATTATTAACTTACTTGCATTCAAAACAAAATAATAAAAAAAAATTGGATAATTTGTGTTCTAGACTGAGCAACATATTTTATTTCCGTGAATGTTTTATCGCCAAGCAAAGGTAATTGTAGATACATTCTATACTTTGAAAAACATCCACTACTAATTTTTTCACGAATTACGAATATGTCTCTTCTGTTGTGCTGTGTAAGTCATGAGACAGAGTTCTATACAGACAGTTCCCACCCCTTATTATTTATAATACATTACATCCAGACATTTGTCTTGAAAATGACAATTTACTGATCTGTGAAAAGTTTTGCTCACTTTTGTATTAAGAGGCATCTAAACAACAGAAATAAGAAAAAATAATGAAGTGTCCTTGTCAAAAATATAACATGATTATCTAGCAGAATGAAAAATAAAATAATAAATTGCAATGTCTAAGGTTTATTTTCCTTTAATCGCATGAGAGCTAATAAAATACTCACTTGATTTGCCTTGATATTTGGCTTTCATAATATTACTTATTTAAATATGAGAATAGTAGATAGAAATCTTACAGTGCTGATAAATTGTTGGAGAAAGTCCATTTAATCATTCGCTTCATTGGCAGACACTCCCCGCTCTCACTAAGAAAAAAAATTCCTACAATACAATGAAATTCTTCGTCCTTTATTGACATATTTGGTACCCAAATTTGGGTGCTTGCAGCAAAAAAGCGCAGGAAGAAAATTCAGATTCTACAGCACAGAATTCTCCGTATCATTTTTTTTATTTAAAACCCACACCGGTCCCGCTTACCCTAAAGGTTGTAAGGCCTTTAGTAGACCTTTTTAGCATGATTCATGCATGAAGAATGCGCCATAGTGAGTGAGAAATAACATCATGCATAATGATTTGAAAATTGATAAAATTGTAGATTACACTCTGAAGCTGTCTAGGAATTTCTTCAACCAAATCAAGAGTCATCCTCACCCAATCATCAGCTGTCAAACATTCTTGGCCCACAATCAAGGGAAGCATGCGTACCCATATGCCATTATCAAACGGTCCCTTACTCGTCAACCAACCTAATTTGAGTCTTTCTGAGCTGAACTCTTTTGTTTCAAGAGTTTTACTGCAACCACAAAATTAGTCAAACCTTTCCTAATCCGCTCTTAAACCTTATTCTAAGCTTGTTTCAAAGCCAAACTTAAAATACTCTTTAGCTAAACTACAGATGTTTTCACAAGGTTAACACTTAGGTGAGGAAAAGTGCATTGGCACTGGTACTCAAACAATATTTCATAGTCGTTCAGGCAGAAGTCACTAAGTCCACAAAAACCTTTTGGCGGACTACTGCAGTCAATTAGAATTTGCAATTGATTATTTAGTGATAGGAACCTGTTATCTAAACATCAGTAAATAAACCTTTGGAGCTAAAAACCTGTAAAATATTTATTACTATTTATCATAAAAACTAAAAAAAAAAATTAAGTTTAAAATGAACACCTCTCCGAACTACAGTTTGACTTCTGTCTGAACGACGACGATTTAAGCCAGGCAATATAGATTGAAATCATTTCGTAATGAGAATCACAGAATCCATCTCAATGCTACCTTTGTTTTCATAGAGTCTGTAACCCTTTTAAATTATAGGGTATCTGCATCCAAACCTACCTTGATTGTAGTCTTGATTTTTTTTTCTTGTATAAAAATCTAGTATAAAATATTTATTTAATTTCTGACGAACAGTGATTATTTAGCAAACTACATGAATATTATTATTATAAGCATAGAATAAGCATTGCTCGCTTTTAAATCAGAGCCATTAAACGAAATAAAATATCCTCTCCAATAAAACAAACACTGAATTCTTGTAAGACAACAAAGCAGACGCTAAAGATTCGCTGTTATTTCTATCTTTAGTGGGAGGACTCAACTCAAACACACACACACCCATTGAAGAAAAATGAAACTACCGTACTGCACGGCGCGGACAAAGTAAGCAGGTGGTGAGGATTAACTGGATCGGGAAGAGATCAAGCAAACATTAAAGCTTTTTTTCCGACCTATCAACAAGAATCGATGGATCGATCTCGGAGTTTTTCTTTCTCATTTCGTTTGGCCAGGATAAAAGGTCAGGATGCATCAGTAGAGCGTTATATTTCCTTATAGGCAATACAGACGTTGTACCAGCATAATTTTTTTCCATAGATGCTGTACCACAAAGCGGGTAGGAATTGGACTTGACTCCCCATGTGGACTAATATGTTATCACCCCGTTGATAGTTTTATTTCTCGGTTGTTTTTCATCACCTGGTGTAGGTTACATATCTCTTCACTGTTCTATCAAAATGTCGTTTGCTAAGTTTTCCAAAACATGTTAGTGCAAAATACTTGCATAGGTTAGCTGTATATGCTCTCAAATTGTTATTGTTGTACTATGTTGTCACAAAATGCTATATGTCGCTAGCGGTTCCAGCTGTTACATCGAAATTTTGTATGTTTTGCTGGTTATGGTTTTGGGCATAACAGTAATTATACAGGGTGTCCACTAAAGTCCTTCTACCCCACATTAACTTGAGAATGGCGACAACTACTTCCACAAACTTGGTGTCTAGTAAAGTGACCATGCTCTACACGGTGAGATTAGTTATTGCGCCACCTGGTGGCAAACAACGCAGTTAGCGCTCGTATCTCAAAAACAGTACAAGATACGGGAGAAAAGTTAATTACAAAATTGTAGAACGTCTTCGATTTAGTATGAAAAGACACCTTGAACGCAAAAGTGCTCAGAACGAAACGTGTAAAACGCGGTTTGTTTGGTAGCGATTTCCAACATTCTTACGCCAGAAAAGCGTTGCAAAGAAAACAGAACAATTAGTTATCAGTAGATACTTTTATTTTCGGTGTTCGAAATGCCTGCGCTAACGACAGCGGGTCGACGTTTATCGTTCAAAAGATGATCTTCTGTCCTGTTGTCGCGAGTTGTTACGTCACAGGTTTGGAAAATCGCTACCAAACAAATGCGCGTTTTACGCGTTTTGTTCTTAGCATTATTGCACTCAAAGTGTCTTTTCGTATTAAAACGAAGACGCTCTACAATTTTGTAATTGACTTTTTATCCGTATCTTGTACTGTTTTCTTGATAGGCTAACTCCGTTGTTTGCCACCAAGTGGCACTGTAACCGATCTCACCGTGTAGCGCATGGTCACGTTACTATACCAAGACGCCAAGTTTGTTGCAATAGTTGTCGCCGTCCTTAAGTTAATGTAGAGTAGAAGGACTTTAATGGAAACCCTGTATATTTGAAGCAAAAAAAGAAGTCGAAAGTAGTTGCCCCTTGGACAGTTGCTAAGGACCACAGATTTTATCTCCCAATGTTTTTAAATGAGAGTCAGCACTTTTCTGTATCTCCGTTTTAAATGGTTATTTTGAGAGTTTAGATGTGCGTAAACTAAAGGTTAACTGCGAACAATTTTTCTTTGAATTTATTGGATATTCCTCTGAAGTGTTTTGATTGTAATATTAATCATTATTCTTATATGTACAAATATAAATTATTGTAGTTTCATCTCATATTTTAACCTCTTTTATGAATACAATTTTATGAAAACAAAATATGTCATTATATGCCATTAAAAAAGTAAGGAAAGAGTTTTATGAATTACGGATTCATCATCTGATATTAAGTAATTTCAAATCATGTGATTGTGACGCCACGTGGATTACCAGGACTATTTTGTTAAGAAGAGTTTTAAATTAAAAATTCGTAATTTCTTCCTTTTCATTTCACATCTTCAATGTCCACTATGATCTCATGTATAACCTGTGAATTTCTTGTGAGGAAATCGTTTGTAAAATAAAGGTTACTAAATTAAAACTTTCATTTCCCTTTCGTACCATATCGGTAATCTCTACGATCTAACTTTATTTTAGAAATGCTAATTATATTAAGCAATTCCTACATGCCATTTCAAAATCCAATTTCATATTCGCGACTTAATCCTCATACAGCTATTATTATTCTGTAATTAAGTTTTTCGAGAAGGATTTCTTAGTTATTAAATACGTGCGGGTTGTTTTAAACTAAAAAAATGTTAATGGCCTATTTTTTGACAAATTAAACATTATGCTTCTCTAGCTACTACAAAATCAGAAAAAAATTCAGTTGTAAATATTAATTTTTAACAAATCAACCCGTATTCAACATTTTAAGACAAATATATTCCTGGTTTTGCAGTATCAATCTGTCGCTAAACCACATGAATACTTTTTAATTTTTCTATCACACATTTGAGAAACTCGACTGGGTATAGTCACATTAAATTTATTGACATTAACTTTAAGTTGTTAAATGTCAAATTAAATCGATTGGAAATGAAAATATTCCAACCATATAATCAACGACTTTTGCATCTGAACGCTTACTTTATGTCTTTAATTTTTTATTAAAGAACATTAAAATGCCAAAAGAGATAATTTAGAAGTATCAATGGTGAAAATAGACCTCACGAAATATTGCCGCAATGAATTTGTTGTCCTTAATTGGTAAGTTGTCAAATATCAATTTAAATTCGTATCAATTTAATTTCGTATGTTTTCAAACCAGACATTCAACGACTTCTGCATTTGAACGCCTACTTAGTTTTTAATTTATTATTAAAGAGCATTAAAATGACAAATTAAATAATTTAGAAATAATAACGATGAAGAGAGCGATCCCGAAATAAAAGTTTTCTTATTATTTAAATAATATGGCTGCAGTGGCAGACTCTTGGGATGGGACATAGGTTTGAGATCCGACTACGTCAAAAATACACCTTGAAACCGAGCATGGAGAACGTTGTCCATCGGGGTGAAACGTCTCCCGCTCTGTAGCTGTTTCTTGCACAGGTGCTAGAGGCGCTCGGTTTGCACCTCAAGACCCCGAAACGATTTTCTGCCTGTGACATCATATTATCGAATACGCCACTGTCCTTGCTTGTGGTAGGAAAGTTGGAGAGAGATTTCCAACTGAGGTGGTGTCGTCCTCGTCATCTGCACACGGTTTAGATTCACATTCCGTTCCAAAATAGCCCACATGTAGCTTCAGAACGGCAAGTTGAATTAGATAAACTAGGTTAAAATAGTTTACTTATATTAACGTCCCGTTTTCAAGCAACACAAGGGCTATTTTGGGACGGCTCTCATAATTTTGAAAAGCGGTCAAATAACGAAATAAAAATGAAAAATTGAAATAGATTCATATTTCTAACACTTTATTTACTTATTAGCATAAAAATATTTATGTCTAGCTTCATCTTAATTTTATTTACACGAAATTAATTCACGAACTATTTTTCATCATATTGAAAGCTAAAAAATCCTATTTATCTAAATTTAGTTATCATTTATCAATATAAGTTGAAAAAATATCTCGCAGAAGTTTGAATTTGATTAGTTGAATAAGAAGAAATATCTACTTAAGGAAACAGAATAAATATAATATAAAGAATGTATATATCGTCATCCTATCGATTATTATTCAAAAACATTCTACCACAAACGCAAATATATCGGCATCACATTTATTAAATTAATCTACAATCCCAAAAATGTTTAATTCTTTTAATATTGCAAGTCATAGCATTCCTAGTTTTTGTTCAAGTTATATCATAAATGGACAGGAGTTATTAAAACATAACCTTGCAAACTCGTTTCATACATGATTTGTTTAATATTTTAAACACGAAATTAATTCTTACTCTATTCAACCTATTTTAAATTTTTATTAGCTATTTGTTTATATCTTTGGTTCACATGTTTGCAATTTTATATCAAAACATTTTTACTTGTATACATTTAATTAGTTGATGGAATTAGTTTATAAAGGAAATTTCCGAAGAAAAAAAATAGAGCATTTAAGCTTCTATTTGCTCCGTTATCCGCTAATTTCAGAATGTATATCTAATTTGCTATCAAATTCTATAATGCTTATTAACTGTGCAAACTCTGTGAGATCTAATTATAAATGTCGAGTACCCAATCTATTCTAACACAGGGATTCACGTTATAAATTATTATTAACTATTTAATTACAATTTCTGGGCATATGTTTACAAATTTTATATCAATTGTATTTTTACTTGAATGTATTTAATTAGCTGATAGAATTTGTTTATGAATGAAATTTTTGAAAAATAATGTAGCATTAGGCTCCGTTTTTCCCATACGAATTTCTTTGTGTTTCATGCGAAATTACTTGAAAAAACTAATTTCCCCCTTTAAAATTTCGTGTAAAATTGTTTCAAGTTTCCTTTTTATAAATATTCCTTAAAACTTTCCTCCCTGCATGTAGTACCTGAAAAAATTATTGCCCTTGCTGCAATTTTTAATAAGATGTTTATGTAAATAAACTGTTTATGGCAAAGTAGCAGTCAAAGCAGTTTAAAACATAGCAAAAATTAGATTTATCTAAAAAAAATGTGAGACGAGTTTCAGGATAAATGAAATAAAAAATGGAAGAATATTTTTGTAAACGTATGAAATTTGTTGTTTCAAATAAGCACTGCATTCTTGAGAGTCAAGTGTAGCATTTCATGCTTGATGTTTCACTTTGTCACGCCACAAATACATTACTTCGCGTAAGTACCAAAACACTTTTTAAAGTATAAATCGATTTCAAAGAATTCAATTTTAATCAAAAAATTTTCTTCAAGGTATTCAATCAAAGCATCTCAAAACATAACAAAAATTCGATTTCTTGAGGAAAAAAAATGTTAAACGAGTTTCCAGATAAACAAAATAAAAATGAAACAATACTTTTCTAAACGTATGAAATACGTTGTTTCAAATAAACACTGCATTCTTCAGAATCAAGTGTAACATTTCACGCATGATGTTTCATTTTATCATGCCAATGTTGCATTACTTCGAATAAGTACTACATCATTTTTCAAAGTATAAATAGGTTTCAAAGAATTCAATTTTAATGCCGTGTTCTCGCTTGCTTAATCTTTGCGAAATAACAGCCTATTTCTGCGTGCAATCCATCTTAAAACCACGATCACGTTAATTTTCAACATGTAATGCTTGTTTATCGGATGTAAAGTTTCTTCAAGAATCTTAGATCAGGTCATTTTAGCTTACAACAACTTTTTCCAAGTATCTTCAAGCTGATAATGTTTCAAAAAGTAAGATTCTACACAACATGTTTTTTGGATAAAACGATTTTTTTTATCAAAGTTTTTGCGTTAACATCCACTATCCACCTGTTTTGGATGGTTGACTAAGATAATTCAAATAGGTATGCTGGTTTCTTGTATTTCTACCTTAAAAACGTCTGGTCCGTGATGCAATATAGTTATTAAAAACCGATTCGCCGTAACACGTAGTTGCAAGTCTGGCATCTGCTGGTATCCCTTCAGTATGCCTGTACCCCCTCCAAATTATGGTATTTAGGGGTCAAAGTACAGAAGAATCCCACGACCATTTTGTAATGCAGATGCTGTGTATCCTGGTTATGCAGAACTACATAAAAAATAAAGATAAGGGAAAAATAAAAAGATCTCAAAATGGTGAAACCACTGAGTATGTGGGAAGATGTGTGCAGTGTTGCCAGTGTGATGAATAAGTGGTTAAATTACTAGATATCTAGGGAAATGGGGAGGAGGATGGTAGTTATATCCTCCCTTTCTATAGAATTTTCCATTCTTAGTATAAAGCTTCTAAACCAGAAAATCTATTTAAAATTACAGTGTGCTTCTTCTGTTGTGATGGATATACGTACTTAAATGAAAAAAATGATGTTTTGTATAAATTTTATTGTCGGTGTTGGCATAGCCATTAATGAGTGGATTAGTTGGCGACCACTTGCATACCAATAGTTAAAAATAAAAATGAAGAGGAAAAGGTGATTTGTCTCTATAAATAGAGTGCATTTTGTATGGATATGTGAAACTGTAAATTTTATAGTAACAAAGCAAAAGCCAACTCTGTGCATTGGAGTATTGCTTGGTTACTGATTGCATCGCACGCTGAGCATGAAACGACAACTATGGCATTGATTAAAAATGAATACATGCAGGCTTTTAACTAAGTAAAATAATATAAAATGTAAAATTAATTAATAACAAAACGTAGAAGTCAAAATCGTTTTGTATAATGTTATCGTAGCTATTATCTCTTTGTCCAATTTTTAAACATGCTACTTTCCAAGTTTGCTTTGCAAAGTATGCCACATAATTCTTCCCTTTCCTTCAAAGCAACACCATTAAAAATAAAAATTGCATGAATGTATCGTAAAAGTTAACTGAAAGCGATAATTTTATTTCCGAAAAGTAGGAACTTTAGCGTTTCAAAAATTTATTCTCAAAACGTACTCGCAATTTAAATGCCATTACCATGACTTGAAGGAAAGAATTCTCTGTTTTTATACCAAAATATGGCTATAAAATGATTATAATAGTCGCAAACGGGATTAAGCTTCAAGATATAAAAGTGTTTGTCGGATATATAATTCTAAAAGTCTTCGCATAAACAAAACTTTCTCTTCTAGTCATCAATTTCTTCAAAAAATCGCAAGAGGAATAACTGAATTGTCAAATAACTCTTGCAACGACTGTAGGTGATTACAAAGGCGTAAAGGAAATCTTCTTGATTGGTTTGAATTTCATGTCATTTAGAATTTGTTCCATGTATATATAAGTGAAGAAAACTTGCCCATTGCGAATTTTTCCAATAAATTTATGTACTTTATAAAATTGATATATTTTCTTTATCCACAGAAATATCTCGATTGAATATTTGAAATCGACGAAACAAAGTTGGTTAGTGCATCAGGCACCGTATTACAAAATATATTCCTGTATATGATAAAAAAATATTATCATTAGTTAAGTATGTTCAATGTGGAGAATGTTCCGGACTTTAAAATTTCCTTTAATTTCTTTCAGCTTTTTCAAGCCTTCTCATATGTATGACGTATAATGACGCGTATCAATCCTTTATAGAATGATATAATTTTTGATATTTAAATCTGTAATTAAATCAAGGTGGCAATAAGATTAAAAGACAAAAATCATAGTGCCCTTTACTCTCTTGTATGGATTTACAGCAAGTTTATGTCCAAATAGTGTCACCTAGCTAAGAAGTTAATTTAATTTGTAGGTTAAGACGGTAAAGATAGATTTTTTTTCTTTTGTAAAATTGCATGAAAAATATTTGCAGCCGTCTTAAAAACCTTAACTATAACAGTATCTTTAAATACTATAGAACTTAAAATAGGCGCGTCTTGTTTCGAAAACTTTTTGAATCCGTCTTAAATTAAAGAGCATTGATTATCAGGTTTCGATTTCATCTAATAAATATTAAGAACAATAGCGATATTCAAGTGTGCAACAAAAAATATGAGATGTAGCAGTGTTCACCTCTGGCACTAGTGCGAAAACCCATATCAATTAAGAAATCCATTCTTTGATAAACTTAAAAATTTTATTAGTAAATCGCGGCAGAAGACAAATTTTATCTATGTTCTATCTATTCATATAAGTTATATGTAAGTAATATTCTATCTATATGCAGGGTGTCCACTAAAATAAGGGCCACCACCTCTTAACTTCAGAAAGACGGCATCTTTGGTCATGAAAGTAGTGTCTAGGTATACTAAAACGTCTATGCGCTATGCGATGAGACAACTTACAACGTCACTTGGTGGCAAGCTTCGGAGTTATCGTGGTACAAAACAGCTGGAAACTGTCAGTTATAAAGTTGCAGACTGTAATCAATTTAGTACAAAAAACACCTTGTGCGCATTCATACGAAGAACAGGGAGCTTAAAAACGTTTTTTTCGTGACTTCCGAAATTGTGACGTCACAAAGCGGGTTAAAAAAGAAAAAAGAAGTAGTTAACACAAGAAATCTTTATTTTTGGTGTTCAAAGTGCTCTTCGTCATCTACAATACAAATTAGAGCCCTTGTTCGAATTTCAGTTTACACACGTTTCAGCATATAGTTAGTGCGCTAGCACAAGCAACACTAATACATCGTCGAAAGTCCTGTAATGTTAGCGGGAATGTCGCATATACCTGTTGTTTGAATTATTCCCACAGGCAGAAGTTTAATGGGGACAATTTTTGTCCGAATATAGCATTTTCTCCTTTTGTCTTGTGACGTCACAATTTCTGACAAACAAATGTGCATTTTAAACGTTCCGTTTTTCGTACTAATGTGCTCAAGGTGTCTTTCTGTACTAAATCGATAACACTCTACAACTTTGTAGTTGACATTTCTCCGCTATTTTTCACCATTTTCGAGATAGAAACGCTAACTCCAGATTTTTCCACCAGGTGGCGCTGTAAGTGGGTTGTCATAGCGCAAAGACGTTTTACTATACCTAGACACTACTTTCATGACTAAAGCTGCAGTCGTTCTGAAGTTAAGGGGAGGGGGTGGCCCTTATTTAAGTGGACACCCTGTATATGTAAATCTCAACATGTATGTGTGTACGTTCGTATGTATTTATTCTAGCATCATTTCTAAACGGCTCAGGAAATTTTAATGAAGCATCGCATATATGTCCCTCGTTGGTCGATTAAAATTATTGAAGGAGGAAGTCAACCCCAACACCTTCCGTTCAAGATTGAGAGAGGGGGGGGGATATTTCAGCACATGAAACTTGATTCACATGCTTCAGCCGTCAAACTAAAAATAGGATTAATAGAGGTGGGCTTAAATATTCTGATCTTAGGATGACAACTACCCCTAAGGCATCTTCAGAATGGCTGCAGCTATTTCGCTGCACCTTATTAAGCTTGTTTCTCATTATTCAACTAAAAATGTTGTAAAAATAAACGACTCCGGACTCAGCGCTTCTGGATGGTGTGATAAAGATGAGTCATAGAAAAACATACAACAAAGGGACCAAATTAAAAAGGCATGGAGTTTTTATGTCCGGCATTGCGAAAATAAAGATTTCCAAAAATTGGCTTAAAGATGTAAGAAAGATATGAGATGTAATAAACTATATAATCAAATAGAAGAAAGTTTCTTTTTACTTTTAATTTGTTAATTATTTCATTAGAATTTGAGTAATAATCTATCAATAAAATAATATTGATAAACACGATTTTATTTATATGGCATTGTTCTTTATCGTGTTTCCCGGAAGGGTTTCGATAAGAAAAAGACTGGGCAAATAACGCCGGTTACTCTACTAGTTTTAAATATAACGGCAGGCAATGAAAAAACGTGAAAAACAAACTACAACTTAAAAAGCAACATCTAGCGAAATGACGACTGCAAAATGCTGCTAGATGGCACATAGAATTCCTACATACCTTTCAATAACAAATTGCTTTCCTCTTTCATATCAATTCCCAAAGTTAGAGAAAAACAACACAAAACAATACCCAGTTTATACTTGGAACAATCCCCCATTCTCAACGGTGACTGCGCTTCGAAATAAACCCATCTCTTAAAAACAAATTTGTACTTTGAGGAGTAGCAAAGCGTACCACATATTGTTTAAAGCAAAAAAAAAGGAAAAGATCTTCTACATCACAGAACAACATCGATAAAAAGTACGAAAAAAAGTAGAGGGAAAAAAAAGCAGTCACTAATTTTCTGAGACGTGAAACTTTCCGTCACACTATACCTCCCAGGAGATTTCTGCGTATTTCAGACCTATAAAAAATAATAATAAAATAAAATAAAGGACTTGCAGCACCTTTAAAATCCTCCGCTTCTAAAGCAGGATTTTCACAATTTTTATTCCCCCCGGTTATTTTACGCTCCCCCTCTTCCTATAGGCTATTTGTTTCTCGATAAAGTGTATAAAAACGAACCTAGGGGGATGGGAGCTAGAGGAGCTGTCGCTATTTCTTCTTACCCAAACAGTTTGCGTAGGCCTTACTTTTTTCTCAATACCTACCTTCTCAACCCCCTTCCACCCCCTCCAATCTTTTTCTTAACTTTTTTTTATCCATCCCTTTCTCGTAATACCCAAGGCTACGTTCCCGGACTGTGTCTTTCCGAAGGGACCGTCAGGATTATGAGAATATTTCTAGAACGGCGTGGAACGTAGCGATATATATACGTTCTTTTTTTGCATCGTACTTTTTTTAGAGCTAACCAACGCAACATAAAGAATGAAGGAGATGTGATGTGTCTATGTTAGGAAATGTAAGATGCGAAAGATACATCGCATGTGTTTTTTTATTCAAGAGATCAAGGGGAAGTTTTGTTACGATGTTGAAAAAAATGGATGGTAGTTTCAATCAAATGTATTGAAACTACCATCAATTACTATACAATCAAGAACAATACACCTGTTTGAAGATTTTTTATTCTTTGACAAATCACACAATCGTTTGCTGATTTTGTGTCTTTCGCCAATAGCGAATAAAATAAAGCAATTTTTAAAACAGTATTCGAAAAAAATCGTTTCCTCGCATGTTTTCCATTCATAGGTTTGCAAGACAGATGTGGCTATCAGAGGATTGTTGAAACGAAAACTTTGCTATAAATTGCTCATTTAATTTTTCATTTATGATTTCAAGTTTAAATTTACTTTTCGTGCTTGAAATCTCAAGACATCAAGTAGTGTTTTATTTATAATGTGAAAAAAGAAGAATAGTTAATTAATAATAACAATTAATCTAATGTATATAATTACAAAAATCAATACACCTGTTTTTAGATTTTTATTCTTTGGCAAATCACACAATCGTCTGCTAATTCTTTCTGTTTTGCCAATGGACGAGTTTTCTAGTTTGTTTACTTAAAGTAAAAACCTTGACTTTATCTGCTTGCATGTTGAACTTCCGCTTTGAAGATCCATTGACTTAGCATTACACCGGAAATACGTAATACAGGCATGTAAACAAACCAGAAAACTCGTCCATAGCGAATAAAATAAAAGCAATTCGTAAAACAGTACTCGGAAAAAAAAAATCGTCTCTTCGCATGTTTCTCATTCACAGGTATACAAGACATATGGATATCATATATTTTATTGATACATTCTGTAAATTCGCGTTTTTCGATTTAAATTCATAATTATTTTTTCTTACTTACTCGTCGTTTTAATAAAATGGAATCATGTTCATACTTCAGACTCCCAGCGTCAATTTAGTTTTTGAATCTTTGTTCAACTTTCAAGAGAATACGAATAAGACAGGGTGCAGCTACATGCAAAATGACATCCACACTTACGCTTATCATGCGACTATGATGTTCTGGAAACTGGTTCCATTTATTTATTTATAAGAATGAAATTCAGGTGATAATTTTTATATCTCTAATAAACCAGCTAGAGTGTGCTCCCATCGAGTAGTATGGCAAGTTTTTTTTCCGGCATAAGCTTAGCAGAAGTCTTTTTCCGGTTGCCCTGTCCAGTCGCGTATTGTTGTGAAAATCTGCTTTCTAGCCACCTACTATAATTTCGATTAATTTAAAGAGAATGTATGAGTTTTATATTCAAAGAAAATAAATATGAAAATATATTTCAAATCATGCCAACCCCAACTTGTCATGTATAAAAATACTTTTCAAAATAAGAAAAATATATTTTCGGTTATCCCTGGCGGCGGGCCCCTCTATAGGCCCAGGCGACCCGTCTACTAACCTCGTTTAGCTTCGTTATATAGTGAAAGGAATCGAGCATGCACTTTGTACCTTATGGCTTTGATCCCAAATTTTATACGTATTTGCTACTATAGTGTAAAGATCACATACACAATTTCATTTTGATAGCTAAGTGTGCTTGAGAGGTGTCGTCAGATATCATGTTCGTATACACAATGACAAACTAACGAACAGGCAGTCTTCCTGTTAACAAAACCTGACACATATCAAGAATTTTAATGTTAAATTCACTTACTGAAATTCATCCACCTAGCTTGTGTTTTCGAGTTACCGCATTCAAACACACATGAACACGCTGATCGACTGACAGTCAACAATTTGACGGATTTCATACAAAATTTGACATAAATCTACACTGTAGTGTATAATGTGGGTGATTAAATATTATGCCAGATTTCATCCAGCATGTTCCTTTTACGAGTTATCGTGTTTTCAGATTGACAAGCATAATTACGAAAATAGTTTCTAATACGATCTAAAACTTAAAGGTTCGTCTAATCTCGAGATTGAAATTTTTTTACAATAGTTTCTCTTTGTATACTTCGCATACGACAAAGAAACCAGCGGGTGTGTCTCCCTAAACTTTCTCCTATACTCCCTAACACATGTGGAGAAATGTAAGCCAAACGGCAGTAAAACACACCAAGCGTCGCTAACACCGGTGGAGAAAAAATAAGCAAAACGCCATACCCACGAGTTTTCCTCATCGCGCACCAAGGCGAAAGGCGGGTACTCGTACGCAATATGGCGTTGCGCAAGATAAAGAAGATCAAATATGAAATTTGAACGCCTTTGTTTCAACCGATTGAAACGAAAACTAAGCACAGATCTACAATTAATGTTGGCAGACCTCATACCCATTTTTATTTATCTAAGTCATAGGGTTTAAGAGTAATCGTGTTCACTACTAGTATGCGATTATACAGACCAACAGACAGTCAACCCTTTGACGGATTTGGTCTAAAATTTGATACGGACCTGCATTCTTGATAATAAAACTGTGTACCACATTTTATCTATCTAGCTGTTCGAATTTTTGAGCTATCTCCTTCCCGTTAACACGGACAGACAGACTTCCTGTGGACGGATTTTGTCCAAAATTTGATAGAAACCTACAAATTATGTGGCAAAATCACATACATATTTTATCCCACTAGCTCTACGGTTTTCGAATTATCGTCTTCACAGACAGACACACGCACACAGACAGACATTACCTTACATTACACCACCTTCATCCCCGTGTTTAGAGCTTTTTTGGCTCCTTTCCGGTTTGGATGGATGGAGGTGAATTTTATTTTTTATAAAGGACAAAAACAAATAATAAAGTAAAAGGAACATACACTGGGCAGAACAACACAGACAACAAAATGGAAAAAAATAAAAATACGTAGAGGAAAAAAGAAGAGTCGTAAGTAGCCGGAAGTGTGTGTCAGTCTGGGTGTATGCGTGCTCAATGATTATCCTCTACAATGAGATTGTTCTCATCACATATGAAGCGCATTAAGAGTCGAAATAGGGTTCTTGATAAGTTATTCATGAGAATGTTTTTCAACCACTGTAATTTAAGTGACACTGTAGGAGCTTGGAAATGTCAGGAGAGGGTAAACTGACATTCTGTGTCATAGTACATTGGATCTCCCTTTTCTCCGCACGAGCAGTTGTCATGTGTTCGAAGATTGAAGCAATGAAGGTATGAAGGGAAGGGCCCGTGTCCTGTAACGAACATTAGCTCTTCTCTATTCCATCCTACTGGCTTGTTTGAGACTGTAGTCACTATATCGTGTGTACTGCGGCCCAGTTGCCTTGCCAGATGCTTAAAACAGCTTACCTTACCTCAGATTTCAGGTAGGAAAGTGGTTTAGGGAGAAAGAAAGGGTCGCTTTTTGTGATGGCTTCTTTGGCTAATTGGTCTGCGCATTCATTGCCTAAATGACCGACGTGGTCTTTGAGCCATCTCAGTTGAATGTGTTTATGGGAGAGCAAAAGGGTTTGAATCTCTCGGGCCATACTATGGTGGGGTTTAGGATTAAGTATGGCCATCAAACTAACAAACTGTCTGGTCAAATTTCGATTGGTCTATGAAGGGAAGAAGCTGCTTAAAATGCTATTTTAATTGCAAGGATTTCAGCTTGGAAAACCGAATTGATGTGATCAAGTTCCATA
Organism: Araneus ventricosus; assembly: GCA_013235015.1. NCBI lineage: Eukaryota > Metazoa > Arthropoda > Arachnida > Araneae > Araneidae > Araneus > Araneus ventricosus. The sequence goes on from BGPR01003857.1 coordinate 107,734, forward strand.
GTTTTTGAGAATGCAAAATGCGCTACCAGTGCCTTCGTCCGTTTTAGATCCATTAGTATATATGTCACCGTTAAAGTGTATAATTCAGTTATTCTATAGAATAACTAGTTATTCTATAGAATAACTAGTTATTCTATAGAATAACTGATCATGTCAGTTAAAGTGTAAAATAAATTATTTATTTCATACTTTACCTAGCTATTCTATGAAATAACTAGGTATTCTATAGAATAACTAATGATAGACCGTTAAAGTGTAAAATAAACATTATGGCATTAAAACAAGTCCGCTTTTTTCTAAATTTCGCACTGATTGCGAGAGATTTACAGGAAAACGTATTGGAAGGAAGTCAATAACACTCGACCTTGGCGACAAACTTGGCGAGTGTTTAGGAACCTTGGCGAGAAATGTGGCGAACTTGGTGACAAAATGAAGGTTCCAGAATATACAGGAATTGTCTCGGTATCTCTATTAGGAACAAAGTTATGGAAAAATTCCACTATAAACGCAGATTCCTTACATTCAATGAGCTAGCGAAGCTACTAGGATCCGTCTCCCGCTGCTAGCGAAGACGTAGGATGTTTTTAAAGTTAAAAAAATTTGCCCGGCGCCCACTTCACATGCCGCAGGCATCGAGAGCACAATTTTTCCTACTTCATGTCAGTATTTAAAAAACGCAGATTCCTTACATTCAATGAGCTAGCGAAGCTACTAGGTTCCGGCTCCCGCTACTAGCGAAGACGTAGGATGTTTCTTAAAAATAAAAATAAAAAATTCCGGTGCCCACTGAAAATACAAATAATAGATGCTGAAAATACAAATAACCAATCTGACTAACAAACAGGCTGCATCATGTCGGCTATTTTACACTTTCACGATGCGTGGACCGTTATTCTATAGAATAACTAGTTAAAGTGTAAAATTAAAGTTTATTTAACACTTTAACTGACTTGATCTGTTATTCTACAGAATAACTAGGTATTCTATAGAATAACGGATTTCATACTTTAACGCTAACATATATATAGGCTTTCTCCTGAGTCTGTTATTTTCTGCAAATGAAATTTGATTGTGGAGGAGAAAATTATGGTGTTGAATATGAATTCCGCTGCTTTTGATTTCGTAATCTGTTGGGCTGAATATAAAGTTGAAAAAGTTGGATGAAGATCTTGCTCGAGCAACTCGGGCATAAGTTACTTCTTGTTGGATTTGTAGGTGGAAGGGTAGAAGATCGGTGACCACTTGGAGAGATGAGGTTGGGGTTGAACTGTATGCACCAGAAATATAAAGAAGAAACAGACGTTGAATACACAGACAGACAGAAATAATTCCAAAAATGTGATTTTCGGACTCATAGAGGTATAAAACGCGGAGATTCGTCAAAATCTCGAGTTCGAATTTTTTGACGATTACAATACTTTCCCTATGTACACTTCGTATACGAGAAAATAAAAAAGTGCCTGTCATCTTTGTGTTTCCCTATTTCTTTACTGTGGTCTGTTTAACAAATTTGTGATTAATACATTTCTGAAATATGAATTGTGCAATTTTATACGTTTAATTAATACTAAACAATAAATATAAAAGATAATTAATATATTTAAATTTATCTAATAAACGAAATACCAATAAAATGCAGCGTTTTTCGCCGTTTTGTGGTCGAATAAGAAATATTTAATTTAGCAAAACACATTTTAAACATAACCTTACTTTTGCTCATAATACATTTTTTGGTATAACTGTTACAGTCTCAATCCTACACATTCACAAATATGTTTTTTAAAATAAAAAGAATTATTCTACGTTTCCGTGCATAATCTTACATCACAACACCGTATATGAACGAATGTTTTCTTAAAATGCGAGCAGGCTGAAATGTTTTTATTTCGGTTTAAAAAGTCCTTCGAAAAATTCTGCATGAAACAAGCTAAAAAAATATGTTCTCTTATTTAAAACCACTCTTGAAAGAACTTTCGAAATTAAAATTAATGTGTTTCCATGGCAACATGTTGAGTCAAAAGCGATACTTTGCATTTCTGGAATGCAGAAGACTTAAAACGAAGTTGATATTTACGCAGAAGACTTGCAAAAGCAGAAATCTGATTAAAGAAAAACACGTCTTCCACAAGTCAACTTCTTTACGGTGAAGGCACATACAAAATGTTAATTTAGTTATAACAACTGATAAAATTATGACTTTTTGTAATTCCTTTTAAAAACGCCTTTGAAGTCTTTTTCACGTTTGAAAATATATTCATATCTGAAAAATAAAGTTGAATTCACTCGTACACGTTTCGTATAAATATTTTTGATTTTTTTTAATTATAAGTATTATTCAGTGAAAAATTCGTTAGATAGTTTCTTAAGACATGCAACGAAGAATTTTGCTCAGAAAAATTAAATTTACTTTCGCTTCTAAGATTCAAAAAAATTATTACTTATATAATTTGTCGGGCGACATGAGAAAGAAAATAGTTTCGAAAAGGTTTCAAGATAAATATTCTGTATTTATATTTAATTTTCGTTTGGTAAAAATTTCCGTTCAAAGAATTTTCAAATATAGATTAGTAAAAAAGTAAAGTTTAAAGAAATGGCGAAACGTTTCTTAAATATTTTTAAATCGCTGAATAATATTTTAGTATTATAAAGGAATAGGACTATTTGCAGGTTTTGCAAAATCTCTTTATGAAAATCAAAAATCGAAAAAATTTATTGAACCTTGATTAGTTCATTTTGTATTGTATCCAAATTTACCTGCAAAAGAGATGTCAGTATGCCTGATTGTAGAAGGAATGTTTTAATTCACATGCAAAAGAGATGTCAGAATGCCTGATTGTAGAATGAATGTTTTATGTTTTGTTCCGTTTTAGAGTGAAACTTCGATTAACCGTCACAGTCCGGACCATGGCTGCGACGTTCCACTCCATAGATAAACAAATAAAGACAAAAGAATATAACATTTAACGTGAATGCGCAAATCAATAAAAACAAAATTAAAATAAGATAGGTACAATCAAAGCATTTGGTGCGCGCTAAAATGCTGCAAGCAACCAAAAAGCAATGAAAAATACAAAAAAGCACCTAACACATTGAATTTTTTTTTTAAATTAAAATTGAACAAGGATGAAAAAGTTAAAAGAATCCATCAGATGAACTTTTTCAAGATGTCACTCATCTGCGGGGATTCTAAAATATAACAGCAGGAATACTTTTCCGTATGGGATTCCGATAGAAGTCAAGAAAATTCGCCAAAGAGAATTTTACTGGAAACCCATGTGACCCCGAAGTATTCCAGATTTGAAAAAGAAAAGAAGAAAATATCCAAAAATGCTGAAAAAAATTTGTCTTTATTGCCAAAAAAGTAGAAGGAAGAAAAAAGATAAAAGTTAAAATCTGCCTCCCAAGATACAATTTTAATTTTTAAAAAAAATTCATTGTGTTAGGTGCCTTTTTGTTCCACTCCATAGATTTTCAAACGTAAGTATTATGGAGCGGCGAATACTGGGAACCGCCAGACAGCTAGTTTATTTTTTTGAACACTAAATATATTCATTATGGTTCAAAATTAAAAGAAAATGCAAAAATCTTTTTAAAATTTTACTGAAGCCGAACTTCAAATGCTATATGTATACCGTAAAACTTAGATTTCCCGTCATCGTCCGGACCATAACTGTGACTAATAACCGAATAGGCATAAAACAGAAATCTCTTAATACATATATACAAAAATATGATTTCACTGATGGCTTGGGAGGAAGGTGGAAATATTACTGTTACGGAAATAGTACCCTAAAAATGACAAAAATATCGAATTATTCTTTCTTTCTTTTTGCATTTTTGAGGACCATACGGTTGATAAACTTGACTACAAATTTTATATCTAATATTCAAATAGTTTTAAAGATATTTGAAGGTTTCTGAGTGCCGTCAGTCTCAAAATTTGGCAGCTGAGGGTGCGTGTTTAGTTTAAGTTTCGTTCAGAAGAATTCTCCCATTTATAACATTAATTAAAAATATTTTGTTAATAAATAAATTCCTTAGGTGAAATGTTTATTATAATTTCAACGTTCGTTACTCAAATCGTTTCTGTCTGTTTATATTCTGCTTACTTTTTGAGTTTTCATTAATACCTAACTGATAATCATATAAAGGACTTTTCCCGAGACCAATATTAATTTTTACACAAAGTTTTTTTTATTTAAAAGCTTTGGAGAATAATATTATTGTTTTTTATTCATTTTTCTGTTGAGAAAATGCCACTAACGAAAAGTTCTCTAATTTCTAAGAGACATAATGTTTTGAAGAGCTGGAAGACTAATTACATAATATTACAAATAAAAAATATACATTCAATCACATTGAGTTAAAACAGTGTTTTAGTGCATTTTATAAGTTGGTAAATAACATATTAAAGAACTAGAACTCTACAAGCATTATTAGTTTTTGTTTTATGCCTTACAAACTTTAAATGCATTTTACTCACACTTTTATTTTTGGCGATGAAAGTGTTTTCTATTCACTAGCTTTTTCTCTGTTCAAGATAGAGTCTAGAAATTTTTTATAAATACTTTCATATATATGTAATATTTATGAAAGTTAGCATGGATTTAGGGCTGAGAGTTCTAGTTATTTTTTTTAATGTCAAAGTTGATATTTTTAAAATTGTCATGATTTTTCAGGTTTTTTCACAAAAATAATTATTAAAAATTAAAAAAGAGTCAGATTATCAATCCCATGCTACCTTTTGTTTCCAAGAATCCAAGGAATATAATTCACTTGAAATAACTAAAAAATATTAAAAATTAAGAATTTTATGAGTTTAAGAAACTTTAAAAATTTCCTTTTTTTAAATTTTAAAATAATAGTTCTTACTAAAATGACTTTTTAGTCAGAATAGATTTAGTAACATAATCTAAAAAAATCATTAATTTGTTTTATTATTACTGTCTCCAAAAAAAGGGTACTGTGTAGCCTTAATAAAAGTGAATAATACACACATATTGCATTTAATTTTGCAAAACGATCAATATAAACTTTAATACACGAGTAGTAATGTACAGAAATGTATTGGAATGCTATAAACGTATGTTACTTTAAAATAATCTGCTATCTCCAGTGCCTGTGAGGCGTTTTAGATGATGACGGATAACAGAAACTGAAGGTTAATCGACATTTTACTGTATGTGGTATTCGTGTTGCTAAAATGCTCTATTGTCGGAAGTATGTTGCATGTTTTACGTTGTTTTATATGCAACCCCTGTAATGAGAATGCCGTGTTGTATGAGGTTAACTGTATATCAGTTTTAAGTATTAGATAAAAACTTGGTTAACGGTGAACAACTAAATAATAAGCGTCAACTGAATTTTTAAAGTCATTTTTTGACCATTTTTCTTTGACCTTTTCTTTTCAAACTGTCTTTCGCCATATGGTAATGATTATTTACAGCAGATGTTATGACTTCATTTCTTGGCAGATTTTTTCGTTGTTTGCACAAAAAACATAAAAAAAATATTTTTGAACTTGTAAATAAACTTATTCGAGAAACGAGGCAATAAAATTTAATATGGCTAATCAATTTTCATTTAGGAAAGTTGACAATCTTACAACATTCATTAAAAGATGCCTGCCCAACTATCTAGACCAAGTTTTCTCAAATTTAACTGTGACCTGATATTAGTCAATTTAAAGCGTAGCTTTCAAAAATTTCCTATTAAATTTTGTTTAAAATGTAAATATTAAGTTAACTGTGGTGCATAATTAAATTCGAAAAATAATTTCTTTGCTTTGTTATCTTTTTTAAAAAATACTAAAAAATCAGTAGAAAATCATTTTTAATAACTTTTTTACATAAATATTAAAGATTTTAAAAATACAGTAAAATATGAAAAATAAAAATTCTAATTCCTTGTATTACCTTAAACAATAAATAAAAGGGAAAAAATTGAAATGTCGATATTTTAACTTCAAAATCTGGCTAACTGATGGTATATGCCTTTGAAAACTGTTTAAGAGTTTGATAATACTTATTGACTTCACAGAAAAAGGCAAAAAGAAACAATGGAATATATTCGGTTTAGCCACGGAAATTAAATGGAACTGTCCTATAAATAGGATGCTGGGTACTAATGGGTTAATTTGGAGGGAAAAGGCAAATCGGATATCTGCACTTTGACTGAGGGTGTGTTATGGGAAATGTCTTAACATTTCCTCATACTTTGCAGTCACAAACAAAACTTTATGCCGCAATTGAAAGCATTGGCTTATACATAATTTTACAGAAATTACATGATTGGACTGATTTAAGTGGTTCGGACGTTAAGATAGATATAATCTGGTATTAAAGTATTTTGAATCCTGAAAAATTTTTTTCGTTTTCGTTCAGCATAAATTTATTTATAAAGCAAATAAACGGTGAAATAAATCAAAAGCACTGAAAGAGAAATCTGACTTGTTTCAGCTTAATTTAGATTGTTAACAGTCCATACAAATTCGTAAATTGCGACTAAAAATTGCATTTCTATTTTAAATGTATATGTATCATTGATCAACATTTTGTAACATAAGTAATGAATCTGTTAATTACATATTATATCGAAAAAAACAGAGGCTGGGGTAGACCGGGCCACTGCTCCTGGCTCCAAAGTGGGAGGGTGAAGAAAAAGATATTCTAATAGACTACAGAAATAAAGAAATTATTTTCAAAATTTGTTTAATATATTATTTTAGTTTCAATAAGACCCCTATTATAATCTTAAATATGGCTAAAATTTAAAAATTTTCTCCATAATATTATCAAGTCATATTTGCAGGTAAAACATGCATATTTCTAAGTAAAAGTTTGTTTGTCATTTAGAATGCGGGCATTATAAAATTAAAAAAAATAAATAAAAATTCGTTGGTTTGGGGGGGGCGCATCGTTGCTTTGCCCGGTTGTTAAAGTTTCTTCGGGCCGCTTCTGCTTAAAAACAATAACTGTCACGTCTAATTATAGTTAAAATCAAGGGTGATTACTGTTTATTAAATATTCTGGAACAGTTAATATGTTTATTTTGATGTAATATGCTGTTTAATAAATTTTCGAACTGCTATTAGAATGTTCAGTGTTTCTTGTAGTATAAATTCGTTCGGTACTTTTAAAACTAGTCTACACTTTATGTCTATTGTAAGTTAATTTTAAAGAATCCATCCAAAAATGTTCAAATATAAAGGGCATCAGCTATGAAGCTCCAGTTTGAGTTAAAGTTTAAAATCACTTATAAATAAGAAAACGCCAAAAAAAATTCCCCGTTAATGATGCTCCGGAATTGTGTAAATTTGCAAACCATTGTATATCGTAAAGGGGAAAAAAAGCATGACGCTACAGCACAGAGTAAGACAATGTGCAGCTATATGTTAGACTAGCCGCCTTTGGCGATCAGCTGTTCGACGGGAATATAATTTCAATTGAATCTCTTATGCATAATTTGATATTCATAGTTTCCTTAACATTCCATATATTAGCTTACATATAGCTTAATAAGCTATATGTTACATATAGCTTAATAACATATAGCTTAATAAGCTATATGTTAGATGACATACACAGTTATGATCGTAATATGACTGTAACGTTGCGTGAATTATCTCCATTAGCTTAACTATTCCTTATATCCCATATATCCCAATTTCTATTTTATTTCTTCAAACAAAAGATCAAACGATTCTCATCTATTCAAGCGATTTTTATCTATTCAAGATTTTGAAATTTATATATTAAATTATTTCGACAATTATTTGGAATGTTTATCTTTAAACTTGCTAATAATCTATATTAATTTTTTATCAAATGATATTTTGCACATTAAAAAATTTTAATAATATTGCTGATGCCAAATTATCTCTTTCTTAACATCATTACGACACAAATATGCTGTAATTTCGCTTCTTATTTGCATGCTTATTAAGAAAGACATTTCATGAAAATAAAGCATGTCGTTATATGCCATTAAAAAGAAAATAACGTGTTTCATGAATTGCGCATTAAGTCATTTCATCCAGATGATGTAAATGATAACAAGATTAGCAGAGAGATTTTTACCTTTTTTCAGAAAAATGCAGCTCCACCATTAAAGCCAAAGTTTGTTTATATATGCAGATTGTCTAATAATTGGGCAGAAATAAAATAATTGGGCTGAAACTTATGTGAATATAATTTTACATATTACAAGGCGGTTTATTTTGTTCTTATTCTTATTTGCGAAATGTTCTTTGTTCCGTATGTCCATGCACTTAAGAATATGTAGATATGTATTTAATAAGTAGAATTGAATTGGCGTAAAAGGGAAAATAATGTTAATTCGGGAGAATTATAACAGAAATCTAAAAGATTAAGTTTTGAATAGCTTAATCCTACCCACATAGGGACTTATATCTGTTGTACTTATATTTTGACTTATATAGATGATGATTATGAATAATTTACTAATTGTTTAATCAAATAGGCATTTATTACATTCTTGAATTGAAGCAAGGAAGCTTTTTTAATGCAGAAATCTTAATGAAATATTTACAGTTCTTAATAATTACTTTTAACTAAAGTTTTAAGCTCAAGTGTAATTGCTCAAATTATTTTTATGTTCTTTGCATTTAATTATATCGACTTACACAAATGTGGTTGTAAAAATATTCTCAGTTTACTGTTAAACTCTTTGCTGAACACACACAGTTTCCGAAAAATAATTTTAATAAGTGGAGTTATATTCATGTGCAAAGAAAATGAAAATAAACTTCTGAAAATATCGTGAATCTTTATCAAAAGTGCATAATGAAAATATTTTAAACTTTCATAGAATTTTCTGTTCAATAAGTACTTATTCTCAGAATTTTACTCTGAATAAACTGCAGAAAATTTAAATAGTAAATCTTTATCAAAACTTTGCTTGAATTTTCTAGCCAATCATTTTTTATTCTCAGAATTTTCCAGAGAATTTAAATTGCAAAGTTGGATTAGGTGTTTGTATTGAATATATTTTAAACTTTTCTCGAATTTTCTCTTAAATCAATTCTTATTCTCAGAATTTTACTCTGAATAAACTCCAGAAAATTTATACCACAAATCTGAATCCAGAATGCCTTTTGAATATATCTTAAACTTCGCTCGAATTTTCCGTTAAACCAACTCTTATTTTCAGAATTTTACTCTAAATAAACGTCAGAAATTTTATATTACAAATCTGGATCATGAGTGTGCATTCAATATTTAAATTTTGCCTGAATTTTCTGTTAAATTAGTTCTTGTTCTCAGAATTTTACCCTAAAAAACTACTGGTTTTTATAGAAGAAAAAATATCCTTCTCAAGAGTCTTTTACAAAAATAAAGATTTCATAGATTCAGACTCCATAAAAAGAGAGAAAACAAAGGCAACCAGACATCTAAAAGACGTCAGAACACTGAAGTCCTATGGATTTGACAGTCTAAGAGAGATTTCCTAAACTTATTGAGAGAGAAAGAAAAATAACGTCTACTTCAATTTCAGTTCATTACAGAAGGATGATGCTAGATTCCATTCGAAAAATCTCACCAAAAGAAATGTCAGAAAACACTGAGTCTAGAATAAGTGTAAAAATGCGATATTTTTAGTGCGCATTAAATAAAAGAAGGTATATGTGGAGTGATTTTGTTTATTTCCCGCTTTTTTCAGCGGTTCTTTTGCTGCTTGTAAAAAACGATACAGAAAAAATGTCTTGGAAAAAATAAGATTCTGGTGTTTATTCACAATAAATTACTTTCCTTAAAGCATTTTTTTAATTTACTTATGATAATAAAGCAAGAGATGGAGCCAGAATTTTTAGTAAAACATTGATAAGCCCAGGCCTTTTGAATAAATTTAATCTTTCAGACAATCCAATGTGTAATACATGCAACGTTATGAACAATCTGGATCATATTTTACTCCATTGCTCTAGGTATTCAACCATTCGTGGGCATCTCTGGAATAAGCTTGGACTTGTTTCTTCAGCAACCTATAGTTTTAAGGAACTCACAAGCAAGGTCTCTGAAAATAAACAGAACCTTCATATTTTCCTCCAGAACCTGAAGTCTTTTGACATTTTTTAATTTGAACTTTTTGTGAATACGGGGATGATAGCCTTTGCAGATAAAAATCCCCAAAACGACCCTCAAATCAATCAATCAATCAAGAGATGGAGAACGAGGTTTGGAACTTTAATTAAAGATTAAATAACTTAACTAATATCAACTAATTTTTTTATTTCATCAAAATTTTAACATTTGGATATTAGCATTTAATTTTATCGTCTGTCTGTAACTGCCTACTATATTCCTTTATACATATAATTTTATCGTTTGTCTTTGATATTAAAAGTATAATTTGTCTTTAAAGAATTAATTGGCAACATTTGGAATAAGGCAAAGAACTTTTGTTATTTTCTTATTTCTTTTTAACATCAATTCAGTACAAAAGTAATGGTGGTTGTTGTTTTTATGTTCTAATGAGGATGGAAGTTGTTTTTAACGTTCTATCGAATTAAATCAGAAAATGGAAATGTACAAAGAAAATGCTTTAATTTCTCTTCCTTTTTACTCTTATTTTGGTGAAGGTAAGGAAACAATATGGAATTACATCTGAATTTTTGTAGCATTATTAATCTGAGAAATTAAAAGTGAGCTCGAATATATCTAGTGTATTGTTGCATTGCTGTTTCATGGAATCATAATTATGTCTTTTTATAAAGTTTTATAATGCTATTCTAATATTTGAAAAATGACTTATTTTTTAATAAACTTTTAAAATACTTTTTCCTATTTATTTCCTCTTCCCTAATTTTTTTTAATTATTCGATGAATTTTACCATACCTGATTTCAACTCGCGTGATATAATTATTACGTAAATTGTTGTAATAGTTTCCTTTAATGGAATATACCATGCAATATGATATATAAATTGTGAAGTTTATCAATAACATAATCTGAAATTTTCGATGTTTCAAAGTGACCATTTTGGCATCGGGAGTTTTTGATATTTAATTGTATTTATAGCGTTAAAGCAATCATCATTCAGAAAATGTAGCTTTTTAATATTTAATTTCTTCTTACATTTTGTATACAAATATTATGTATAGGTTAATTTTAGGTTAGGCAAAATTTTTCAAACCCATAAACCTTTTAGGAATTTTTTTTTCATAACATAGTTTTTGGAACATTTGCGAGTTCTTTTTTTTTAATTGAAAACACATTTCGATATAAGATTTCATACTCAAAATTTTTAATCAGAAAACCGCAATTCATCCTTAATAATTAATCATTGCTGTTGTACAAAAGTGTTAAACCTTCTTTTATTTACTTTTAAATTACTAAGTATTTTGAAAAGATTTTTTTTACATTTTATTGAATTTTTTTCTTATCTGAAGTTTGATAAGTTCCAAAAAACAAGTATTATAACACTATGGAATTTTTAGATTCTTAAATAACTTATCAGATAATCACACGTGCATTAAGAAGACAATAATACATTTAAAAAATTTCGCCTTTTTTGCAATTTTTTAGGTTTCTTTCGCTAAAAGAATCCTTCAGATATTACGAAGATATTAGATGATTCAGATATTATTGTTCATATAATATGATAAAATCCTTAACACTAGTTTATGTTTTAAAATTCTATGCTTCGTAGAAAAATTGTTTTAAGAATGGAAAACAAGAAAACAATTAATGATATGATTGTTAGAGTGTTATGATCTGAAGAAATAAGAATTTTACAAATAATTTGCATGAATGAAAAACGCTATTCTTCAAATTATTTGACGATTTATGGAACAATGCGTTTCTCATTTAAATTATTCCATTTTTAAGCAGTTCAGTTGCGTTGTTATCAAGTACGCTATAACACTTTTCAGGCGCTTTTAAACAATTCATTGCATCGATATTTATTTAATAAGACTCTCGCAAGAAATTCTCAGACAGCCGATTCTTTTCTTCTGTAGACTTTTAGCGTCTGGTTCTTTTTATTTAACATAAATAATGAATGGATTCAGCAATGCAATATACTGTGAAATACGGTTGGTTTGGGAAAAATTCTTAAAGCACTTTCTTTGATAAAGGTATTTTAGTGATGTGTCTTTCACAAGCCGGTGACATCAAAGCGTCTTGTAGTACTCTGCAAAAATTCCCCCTTTAGCTGTGAATTGGTGTTGGGAATGGGCTAGACTAGGTAATTCCTTTTTGGCGTCTCTTTTCCCCTTTGCCTCAAGGTGATTAGTCTATCATTTATATCGTAGAAAGAAAGATTTTGCCTTATGCTAGTTCGTAATTTGATTTTGGTTTTGTAAAGCATCTAAATAAATATCAAGTATTATGATTTTCAAAAGATTAAATGAACTTGGCGACATGAAACTATCTGAACCAGTAAGACCGATAAAATTTGTAATATGTGAAGGAAAAGCATCAGATCCCAGACAATCATTAAATAATAAAGAAACATGAAGCAATCTATATCAAATGCTTCTTTCAAAGATGAAACGTCAGACCACCGTTGGTCTTCGAAAATCAAGAAACATAAAAAAATCTCTATATGATGTTTATTCCGACCGCATTCAGTAATCGTAAGGGAAATCAAAATTTTATGAAAAATAGTGAAATAGTTACTAATTGAATTAGTACTAGAAATTGATTTTTTAGTATTTGATTTTTAAAAACTTTTCATTCAAGGATTATACAAATATTGTGCAAACAAATATTGCATTGATTAATTACCCTTCAATGGATATGACTATGAAATTTGAAATAGTATAATTGTAAAAAATTAGTCTGAAAATTTTTAAATTTATTTTTATACCATTTTTCGGACACATATGTGTGTAATGTTTCAGATTGTTTCAAAAATTATATAAGTATATTTTAAAATATCTTACCTGAAAGAAAATGATCACCTTAAAATTTTGCATCAAAAATGATCGATAGTTATAACAATTCCTTGCCAAACTACTAATCATTATTTCACATAAAAGAAACAACAAATCAATATGATGTGAATATATTGTTCTAAATTGTTTCTAGTTTATAGATAGTATTTTAATTAACTTTTAAAACTTATAACATGAATATATCAAAATGTATTTTCATTTGGACCTGTCTTCATATTGGAAAAAAATATCATAGAGGTGTTTCGAGCTGTTGTTGTGAACGTACGCAGACTTTGCGTAAACTTTAATTTTGTAATTTATAATTCAATTTGAAAATACAAAATTATGTTCATTGATTTTTTTTAGTGTTTGCCATTTTTTGTTTAAATTCGCTGTCGATTAGACCATTCAGTGGCTTATATATATTTCTGTCAAATATTATTAGTTTGTATATGGATTTCTGGTTTTCAGTTAAAGCAGATTCTAAAATTAGGGATTTTGATCGCAAGCGATACCGAGTACAAAAGTTTCAGGTCAAGAAGCTATCAGTAGTGCCTACTTCTTTCAAATTCTTCAGTACGGGAGCGAAAATCTATCAAACTGAAATTCCTTTACAACTGTCGTAATAAACATATCCAACTAAATTTATTTTGTTAACAATAGTTTGATTCTCCACTGGCCACATTTATTATTTCTTTCTACTGACATGCACAATAGGGGCCTCGAAAGACTTCTTCGTGCAATAAATAAAAGCCCTGATTTTTTGTTCACCTAAAACTCAATACAAAAGTTAAACCTTTAAGCAAGTATTCGCATTCAAGATCAGCGATGGTGGAAAAAGAAATCGGTACATCCAATCCATTCTTTTCTACGAGTAAATGACCTAAAACGTCGGCATTCCGAAGCACACGGCAATTCACAGAAGAATCTACCACAAGCCTCACTTCAGCGGATTTCATTTTCTACCAAATATCTAATTACATAACCTCAAGCAACCTGCTGCCGAATAATCCTTCCCACCGCCTGCTTGTATCAATCGAACCCCTCATTAGAAAAAGTCGAGGGAAGCCTTTCATCAATTGAGTAGACAAGGACTTGAATTTTAATTTCCTGAGGCGAAAACCATAGAACTGCCGTCGACTTGGTGCCCTTCTCCCAAGCCACAGTCTAGTAGCCGACATACATAAATAAATAATAACGACAGGCCTGTCATTACACTTCGCCCCATGGCTACCGGTGGGGGATTACAAACTGCTGCTGCGGCTGCTTCTGCAGGAGTCTCGAATGTTATAAAATAATTATCTCCCCCACCCCATACACACTCGCAAGGCGGAAGAACATAATAATCAGGTGATTTCTTCGTAGAATGCCAAAGACCCATTTCGTTTTCTCCAGTTCTGTTTAGGTGATACTTTTTGACTGCAACCGACTTCTGCCTAGGTTTTGTTTCTCTTCTGTCAGCCAGCCTTCAATTAAATATGAATTTATGGAATGTATAAATCTATCTCGTTATTTATTACGTTTTTGCATTTCTCTGTCTGTTCTTGGGTATATTACTTTCTTTTTGGAATGGTTGATGCTTGAATCGCTTCTTAGCCACTGGCGGGGTTATAAATTGCTACTGCTTGCAGCTTCTACATGATTCTCGGATGTTATAAAATAATTATTATTCCCACCTCTTACACACTCGCAAGGCGGAAGGACATAATAATCAGGTGATTTCTTCGTAGAATGCCAAAAACCCATTTCGTTTCTTCTAGTTCTGTTTAGGTGATACTTTTATGCAACCGCCTTCTGCTAGGTTTTGTTTTCTCTTCTGTTGAGCGGCACTTCAATTAAATATGAATTTATGGAATGTATAAATCTATCTCGTTTTTTATTATGTTTTGCATTTCTCTGTCTGTTATTTGGCATATTACTTTCGTTTTGGAATGGTTGATGCTTGAATCGCTTCGGAGCTACTGGCGGGGGACTATAAATTGCTGATGCTTGCAGCTTCTACAGGATCTCTCGAATGTTATAAAATAATTATTATTCCCTCTTACACTCGCAAGGAGGAAGAACATGATAATCATGTGATTTCTTCGTTGAATAAAGATCATCTCGTTTTTGCCAACTGATATTTTTTTTTTACTATAACTAACTTTTGGCAGAGTATTGTTTAACTCTAATGTAGCATCAATTAAATATTATGGAATGTGGAAAATGCTACTTATTATGTTTTTTGGGATTTTCTGCTGCTCGTCTAGGTATATTCCTTCTTCTGAGATTGGTGCATCGATTGTTTCATTGCTTTTCTGTTATTTTTGTGATAAATAATTTATTTTTAAAGACAAGATTTTGACCATGTAGAAAATAAAATCATGCGAGAAGAAGTTATCATTCTCTTTTCTAGTAATCAAAGGAAGAATATTCATAAATCCGCGATAATTATTGCAGAATCTTAAATCGAATAATTAAGCATAGCTGATACAATAAGGAACCAACTCCCAAGCAATATTTTGTTTTGTATTTTTTTTCTGAAGAAGAAAAAATTATATTATTATTTTTTTTAAAATTGATTATTGCATTCTGATTAATCCATTGGGCTATACATTGTTGTTGGTTCAATGTTAGATGACAAACTATTCACATTTAGGTAGTTTCCGACAAGCAATGCGGTTATTTTACATGACATTTTATATAAAGGCAACAGAATGACACGTAAACTGCTTATGGAAGTTTCTATATACCTGTAATTTCGAAATGTATATATAGTTGAATTATATAAATAAGCATTGACTTATCTGCACAAACACACACACACACACACACAGATAGAGAAGGGGGCATTTATGCTTTTCACACAAACCACTTGAATAACTGAAACGAAAAAAATAGCAAACTAAAAATTAAGCAAATACAAATCATTCATCGATCCTACCTCGAAATTTAACTCAAATAAAAAAATATTAAAATACCGAAAAAATCATTGGTTTAATATCATTAATAGTCAAACAAAACCATAACGTGTGCTTGTTGAGTGAGTAATTGCACGATTGGAGTGAGTGAATATATAAATAAATAATGAAGAGTTGTGGTTATTAATTCAGACGGCTCCAATATTCTTCGCGCATTTATCAAAATGTCACCAGGTTATACTGAGGACTTCGGTTCCCCTACAG
The DNA here is from genome assembly GCA_013235015.1 of Araneus ventricosus. NCBI lineage: Eukaryota > Metazoa > Arthropoda > Arachnida > Araneae > Araneidae > Araneus > Araneus ventricosus. The sequence continues at coordinate 123,797 of BGPR01003857.1, forward strand.
CATTGGACTTCTTGCCCTTGCCATAAAATTTTTAACTCTTTGATATCCGATTCACCTTTGACGCGTTCTGTCCTTTTCTTCACACCTTTTAACCTTAAAACCAGATAATTGTTAAAAATGAAAGAAATACCCTGAAAAATGACACTAAATCTTCAATTCAAAATTATTGTTTTAATCAAAACATTGACATTTTTCAACGATAATAAGAAAAGTATCGAAGAGCTACATTTGTCTAAATTTTTCATAGAGAATAATTAAATTAAGTATTACGGTCACTGCCTTTTTCCTACGTATTGTTATTATTCATGGAATACCTTTCCTCTGCTGAGTTATAGAGATTGGAAATATATCATTTCATGTGTATTCAGTAACTTATTTTAGAAATAAGTTTTAAAGTGCATCAAAATTAAAATGTTAGAGATGTCTTTTTTCTATGTTTTTTTTTACTCATGGAGCATCTGCCTTCTGTTACATTATATATTTAAAATGTCATTCCATTTTGAGGTAGGTTCTGTGACGTTTTTAAATGAGTAATTACAAAGAGAAACCCCACTCTGCCTAATCATCCGGATATAACTGCATGACCGGTAACCGCGAGAGTTAAAACGGACTCTGTGGTCTAACGCACATTAGTAGTAATATTTTACCGCCCTTAATACAAGTGGCACATGCGATGACATCCCCCCATATTACAGGATACGATCTGTCATTGGGGACGAGCCCAAAAGAGCATCGCCTGGTGGGTACATTACTGTACCCACTAGGTAAGCGCAACCCCCTTACTTATCAGGTGGCTACTCATCCCATACTTGAGGTGCATTCTGGTGAGACTTTTTTAAATACACAAGAAACATTTCTGTAATAGTTTAATTAATTCATTCTAAATTTAACATATTTATTTTCTTATGTCCATATTAATGCCCGAACCCTTTCCAATCAGGTTTGAAACAAACAATAAATCAATATCATAAATCAATTACATTTCATCTACATTGCAAGAACTGCTTACAAAAAGAATCTCTTAAGATATATTTCTCGAAAAGTTTTAGCAAATATTTTAACTGGAAAAATCCGACTGAAAAAAAGATGTAGATGCTGGAGAAGTTAGTTTACAAAAATAAACAATTCTGAAAACCGTATACGTTTTATATATTAATTGAATATTCTAGAAGCATTAGTTATTGTTATCTGATTACTGTTATTTGTTGAAATGGCCATTCTTTAGCTTTTGATAGACAACTTGAAAACTTTTCTTTCTCCCGAAATGTATAGAATGTTTACATAAGCATGAAAATATTCTAAGACATTTCCACACAGCAAATTCAAAATCTTATCATTTTTATTAACGAACAATGCACCTACTAAAAAAGACCATTTATGTAGTGAATTTCAAAGAGAAATTTTAATTTCACATCTTTTTAAATACAAATCTATTATAATCCATCTAAACACAAAAGGGATTTGGTTAAGTTTGATTTTTAAGCTTTAAAAGAGTTTCTTTCCAAATAAACTAATGTAAGAAGACAGTCATAATTACGTTTCAAAATGTATTTACTTTGAGAAAGAACAAAAAAAAAATAATAATAATTTCACTTTAAATAGAAAATACCGTAATATTTTTTTTAAAATCAATTTCTTTCACTTTCAGCAAGTAAAACAATGGACTTAATTTCCCGAATGAGTTCTATTATGCATTCTATAAAAATAATTCTATTCAGCACTGACGACTATTTTAAACGTTAAAAGTTCAATTTTGTTTGCATAAATGAGGTTTGAAAGCTATTCAAAATGAAATTCATTAATTCGAATTTTTATATATTCTTTTTTAACTTTCAGTAATTCATGTTGGAATATTTTAATGCCAACTAAAAGGAGATTTTAAAGAAATATTAGCTGTTTCGTTTCTAACCTTTTGTTTGTTTGTTTGCTTGCTTCTCCGAATTTCGTATCTTTTATTAGTAGTATCAAAGGGAATGTTTGAATTTCACAT
>BGPR01003858.1:370-24624 GCA_013235015.1 Araneus ventricosus
TTTCCGGACATGCAAAGCACTGCAGCTGAATGTTAGAAGAATATATTTTTGGAGTTTTTTCATAAAATATCTGCGAAAAGGATGTTGAAGAATACGAACGAGTTTCTTTCGAACATTTTAGAAAGCAGCCAAATTTTTTTCTCAGTCTATCCATAAATTTAAAAATAGCGGAATATTAAAAGTTGCATATCATTAAACTGCAAATGCAAGTGCACTATGCCGTACACTTACTCAAATGGTTTCGTTAAAATTTCACCTTTTAAATATTTTCAAGTCTCTCTCCCCGACTTGCTTGGAAAATCACGAATTAAAACCAGCAGAAGTGTTCTACCCTGGGGTTTTTCGGATATTTCCACATTACTAGTAGCTCTGTAGATAGTAGACTTCGCGCCAAAAACGACAACAACAGAAAAAAAACTAAGATATCTATCGTCGTTTTTAAAAAAGTTTAGCCTTTTTTTTCGAATGCGAATTATTTACGCAAGTTTCTGCTTTTATGCGTATTCATAAAATTACGAGTCAATGTCTGCCTTTATCAGTATCAACAAAATTACAATTATATGTCTCGCCATTACCTAAATAATTAAAATGTTCTAATGGTGCCAAGTTCGCCATTGACTCGCCATCCCATTGAAGCCATTAAAAAGGCCACTGTTTTGAAAAATAAAAATTCTTACGTATACGTCATTTCTTATAACCTCCTATTCATGCCGAATTTGAAGAAAATCGAACTCGCATTTGGTCTTGACTACGTAACAAACAAATTTACAGACAGACAGACGAAATGCTGAACGGTCTAGTTAAAACAGAGATAATGTTTCTCACTTCGCTCTTTCAATGATATACTAAGATTAAGTGTTTACAACTTTTTAATTCGTAATGTCTTTTAATGTTTTTAAATTAACGTTGTTTGCAATATTAAAATTCTTTGTTTGATTGACGTTCTTTTTATGTCATGCGACACTGTAATTGGATATTTTGCAGTTAAATAAATAAATATGGTATAAATAAATATATATATAAATCAAAATAAATAAATATTTTAGTTCACAAAATAATTAAATATGGCCCTTTTTTGTATAGTGAGAATCGAGTAGGGATTTGAACGATCTCTTTGAACTAGTGTTCCTTAAACATTGATAGTTCAACTATCGATAGTTTTATCCCCTGCGATACTATCGATAGGTATTCTTCCAGCCGATAGTTTTGAAACTATCGATAGTTTTAAAACTATCGATTGAAAATGCGCCTATCGGTAGTATTGCCCGGGATAAAACTATCGATAGTTTTGGAACTATCGATTGTTTCAGTCGATAGTTCCGAAAACCCGATACTGTCGACTTGGCTTCGATAATATAGATAGTCTATCGATGTTTAAGGAACACTACTTTGAACGAGTGGGTCCAAAATGTGATGTAAATCTATAAGTTTGGTCTCAAGACCACATGCCAAATTTCATTCATTTTGCTTGCTGTAATTTTAAATTATCGTGTTTACATGCATAGACCGACAAACAAATTGAATATCTACACAGTAACGGAATTAGTCCAAAATTAGATGGAGGAGAGTGGAATAAAACCGGGTACCTTTGATTCTGGTGCTATCAATTCTTCTTTCTAGCTGAATTACACTCGACTAGTCAAGAAAAAGGAAGAGTCAAAGTAACGCGTTGCAGCTGTTGAATTCACTGCGTCTGTGAAGTTTTATTAATTTTAAGACGTCAACTGTCTAATGTTCTTTGGATTTTAAACTATCTTTACTTAAAAATCATCACAGTTATAAAAGCTATATTTAGTCCAGCTTATTATACGTTTTCTAAGGATTCGTTTTTATAACCTTTGCACTCGGGGTAAAACCGGGACAGTCAGTATTGATGATTTCTCCGATGAAGACGTTAAAAACACGTTAGACGTTGATTGCCTATATTTTAATGATTTATTTTCTATATTTTATGATTTATATTCTAATTTAAATAAATGAGAAGGGTTAATTCAATGTAGAGACTGAATCAACTGGGTCCATGAGAGTTGCAGTGGCGCGGAGGAAGTTGACAACTGCTTTTCATGTGAATTTTGTAACTAATATTCTTAAATTGTCATATAAAATAAAAATGCCTGATACTTTTCCACTGAAAATCGAATTTTCGCAATTTCCCATAAAGTTAACATGTGTACCCGGTTTTACCCCACTAGTGATATGACTTTTTAAAAAATAAAAATATCATTGGTAAAAATAGTAGCAGAACTATGACTTTTCGTGAAATATATATTGTACTCCGATAAACAATGAATATTTTAATAAACTTTGACAAGCTCTTTGTCGAATAGTTTAGCTCCAACACGCCTTAGGTATCCGGTTTTACCGCGCTTTCCCCTACATATCTTTAATTTGGGTGTAAAAATCATGTACTAAAATTAACTATCTGTTTGTTGCACTTTTTTACTTACCGGGTTCGCATTTTCAAGGATAAATGGATTGACAGACGACAGGTTTGATTCAAGATGTGATACATATCTATATTTCTAGCAATAAAACTGTGCCAAATTTCATTTATGTAACTTTTTGCGTTTTTAATGTATTGCATTTACCTGTGGACGTATTTCGCTCAAAATTTGACTTAAATCTGCAATTTTGGTGTTAAGACTGCATTCCGACATTTGTCCGTCTACATCAGAGGCTCTCAACCTGTGGTACGCGTACCCCTGGGGGTACGCAAACTCAAAGTCGGTAATGGCGGATACAAGAAAACATAAGGGATTAAAAATGTTACAGAATTTTGTTTCCTCAAGTTCGTGTAAAAAGTGAAAGCTAAGTCAAACCCTCAAAATAAGTAAAAAAGAAAGAAAAAGGAAATATAAATTTTAGTTATCCTAATAAGTTAATTCGAAATTATTACATGCTGATTTCATCTGTTTCACTTTCAACTAATACTGTAATTAAAATGAAATAAAATTTAAAATCAAAAGTAAGTCCTGAAAGTGTTATAAATTCCGGTCACTTGACTCTTAATCTTACCTAGGCTCTTAACATTATTGATAGAAACTTCTTTGTATAAACGGATGGTTGGGGAAGGGGGTACGTGAAAATAAAAACACTAATCAAGGGGTACGCGAGGGAAAAAGGTTTGGGAACTCCTGGTCCACATCGTTGCAATTTTTCAGTTATCTTGCTCACAGACCGATAGTCAGACAGGCAAACACAATTCCAAGAATGATATTTTCGGGATGGAAAGTAGGGGGAGATGTAGAACGAGGAGATTTACCAAAGTCTCTGGAACGAAATTTTTGAAAATTAAAATACTTTCTCTTTTTATGCATTTTATGCATATTTTTTATATATACAGTCGATGCTCGTTATAACGCCCACACAGTATAAAGATCATTCCATTATAACGACCAGTGATAAAATCCCCAACGTTTCCCTATGCACTATGTTATTTTACTTCCGGTATAACGACCGTACAGTGTCGACTAATCCCAATACAACGGCCGAATTCAGTGGACACTCTTCCCGGTATTTTTCCAAAAAGAACATGTTTCTAAACGTAAATGACCTTGATTATTGTATTGCCAAGTTCGTAGATGTAGAGTCGTCAGTGTTACAGTTCAACTTTGACAGGGGGGGAGAGGAGAATTACCACAGCAAGGAAATTAGAATAGTCTAGAATAAAAAAAAATGTTTCAAGTGCTATCGAGACTTTAAAATGTTTTTTTGAAAGGCAGAACATTATTTATCATTTTTAACTGAAATGGAAAATTATCTTTTGCAAAAAGCACATATGCAGAAAAGACAAACAATCATTTCTGATTTTTTCTTTAGAAGTTGAATGTTTTGTAAGTATATAACACCCTTTATTTTCTATTTTAAAATCCGTTTTAGAAATATATTTTTAATTGACAAAATTTTATTTTTAATACCAATGATAAAAAATAAGCTGAGTATTTAGTTGGAATCTCTTTAAAAATCGCCTATTTATATGGAACTCCTGAGCATGCATGTGTACAGTTTTTAATTATATCCACTATAGCGACCACTCGTTATAAAGACCTTTTGCTGTGGGACGCAGAGTGTCGTTATAACGAGCGTCGACTGTAATAGAAAAAAAAATCAAGCGTACTTTTCTTTAGCTAATTCTGATAAGTGTTCAGAACCTTTTTATGCGTTACATAGTTGATTTCTGTCCCCTGAACTTTCTATTGAACTGGAGGGAGTCTTCTGCCCCTCGTTTTTCTCGCCCACCTCCACAATATGGAGTGTTTTATAGTGAAGTGTATGGTGAGTAAAATCTAGTATGCATTTTGGACGTCTTTCCTTTGACTGATCAGATCCGAAATTTGTTAAAGACCTACAATTTTGATGTAAAGAGCACATACCAAATTTCATTAGTCTAGCCTGTTTAGTTTTTGAGTCATCAAGTTCACAAAGAGACATACGTATAAACACATATAATTCCGATTTTTTTCGGACTCAGGGAAAGCGTAGAAATTGATCAAACTTCCGAGGTCGAATTTTTTGTCGATTACAATACTTTCTCTTTCTATATTTAGTTAACAGCAAGCCAAAAATCTGTCAATATTATGGATCGTGAAAAAAAATTGAAAATGTCAGAATCTCCATACAAACCAAGCAATAGACATATTGAAGTTATGGCATATTAACAGAGTGAGAAATTATAAATAATGTAAACTTAAACAATGTAAAACAAATGAATCAAGATGCCATAAAAATATATGGCGAATTGGAGATAAGCTAATCAAATTTCGAATAACGAACATAGTCTTTGAAAGAATTATTTTCATTAACAAATAATCCATTGTACTACTGCAGAAATATATTTAATATATTTCTATATAAGCTGATATTTTTAGATGCATCTCAGTTTACTCGCTCTGCTTGAAATTTCTATATTCAAGTATTCTCTGAATTACTCATGGAAATATGAAACATTGACGAAGAAGGTAAACAGGCTATTTTGGGTTCCTTCTAAAGATGAAAATTTTAGATTTCTATTTTCTGAGAATTTGAAGAGGTTGTTTTAGGCTTGTTCGACAATCAATATCTATAATGGAAGATTTATAAAAGAGATGGTTAGTCATCATTTATTTGAATTAAATGGCAACCATTTCTTTGGTCTGCCATTTCATAAAACAAACGTAATTTCTGGAGAAATTAATCTTTTGTTACTGCTTTAGCTTTTAAATCACAGAAAGTATGACTTGCTTATCAATTACTTCCAAGATTTTTTATTTTTCACTTTATTCCAAGTTTTTTTATTTGAAACTTTGCAGATAGGAAGCTTCGAAAACACAAGTCAATAATTATTTAAAACTGATATTCAGTAGAACGCCATGAATCCGAACTAATTGCGGCTGACTTTTGTTCGGATTCCAGTGAATTCAAATTATCCGGGAAATTCGGTAAAATACTCTTGATATACCAAATGCAGTAGAGTATTGAATCTGGGTGCTCTGTGAAGGCAGACGGAGGGTGAAAACAAGACATCTGAGTTTGTTTTCACTGATTAAGGTGCTGTATTCATTCTTAAAGACCAATTCGAATATTTCTTTTAAGTTAGGAATAAACATTAGCTTTGTTTCCGATTCGTAATTATTTTTCCTTCATTTTTTAATAATTTTTTTCAGAAAATAAAAATGTCTTCGGATTATCGGAAATTTCGGATTCCTGGGGTTTTACTGAAATATCGACGTCTCATGAATCGATTTCTTCCTTTTTAACTTCCTCATATGCGAAGTACAGAAAGAGAGAGCAATGCAATCGTCAACATTTTTGTCCTCCAGATGTTGATGAATTTAGACCTTTTTGAGTCCGAAAAAACCATTTTTGGAAATGTGTTTCTCTGTCTGTCTGTCTGTCTTTGAAAACGATAACTAAAAACCAGAACACGCTAGACCAGAGGTTCCCAACCTGTGGTATGCGTACCCTGTGGGTACGTGAAGGATTAGTTGGGGGTGCACGAAATCAAAGTTGGTAATGGCGAAAACACGAAAACATAAGGAACTAAAAAAGTTACTGAATTTTGTTAATTCCCCAAGTTAATACTTGCTAGTTAATAACTCTACCTCTTGAATAATTGATTATTACGGAGTGTAGCTTATAACTATCCTCATAAGTTATTGTGAAATTATTACAATACTGATTTCATTTGTTTTGGCGATGAACTAGTACTATCGTATGAATTCAATAAAATACAAAATCAAAAATAAGTCCAGACAATGTTATTAACTCGAATCATTTGATTCTTAAGATAACCTAAGCTCTCAACATTATTGATAATAACTTGGTGGGGGGATATGACAGTAGGGGGTCCGCAGAAATATAAAGATTAATCAAAAGGTACGCCAGGGAATAAAGGTTGGGAATCCCTGCGATAGACGAATGGAATTTGGTTTGAGGTTTTTGCATCAATACTATGGATTTCTATCAAATTTGTCGACATACGTTGAATGGAAGTCTATCTGTATGGCTTCCCGTGTGCATGTAAACATGATGACTCAAAAGCGCCATGAGCAAATGCGCAATTTAACATTTTTTTATTGCTAGAACTGTTGATAATTATCAGATTTTGAAACAAATAGGCTGATGTTGGTCTATTGATTCGTGTGTATATGAAAGAGACAACTTGAAAACGTGACAAACAGGACAACCCTATTAAGGATCGCATTTTCTTTGCTATCTAATAAGATGACCCCTCCTGTTTTGGAAAGGGGCTTTCGTTTGCATTCATCTCAGAAGGCATAGAATACTTGAGATGCTTATGGATTGTATGTAATTTTTGTGTCAAATTATAAAGCTAATTAATGATTAAATTTTAGTTTTAAAAGCCTAAAAATGCGATAATTCTATGCACGTCAATATGACGGGCGCGAGACTCAAGGGATTAATGAAATTTGGTGTTTGCTCTTGACACCAGAATATCTACATCAAATTTCGGATCCAGTTGGTCAGCGGGAAGTGATACTCAATTCTATTCACTATGAGATGAAGCTAAACTCAAAATACGCCATTTTGTGGATGTATACGGTAAAGTCGAGGGGAAAACACTCCCTCTGGTGTAAGTTTTGATTAAGGTCCATTTTTGAAACTACACAAGTGCTGTTTTGGAATGCATCTCATTTTTTTGAGCCATGGCTATATGATGAAGATGACTGCTTAGCTGTCGGGAGGGGCAATATGGAACTGGATATTGTAACTTTCGCTCTCGTCAAAAAATTTTTACCTTCTCAAAGCTTTGAATTCCGTATTTTTGTTCTTCTAAGCTTTTTATTTCATATCTGTGTGCAGTCTTAAGTTAGAGGTAGTCTTTATTTTTCATTTGATTTCATGAATCACCAGAAGATAGTTAATGGACAGCAAGTTTGCAGATTGGAATCAGTTCACGATAAGATAAGGCAATGTAACATCACCGTTGCGTGACACATGTAACTGCGCATAACACTTAACTGCAAGCTGTTTAATGTTGCAATATGAGCTCCCCCCCCTGCAAGATTCACATTGGAATCTAATCTGAATTGACTTCGTGATACTCGGTTATTCATGATCCGAGACAGTCATAAACTACGTTTTGACTATAATCTGTTTACATACATTATGGGGTTACACGAAAGTTGTGATTATCACAGTGGCGTAGCGAGGGTAAGTGACGTCCGGTGCATGACGTAAATTTTTCACCTCCTTTTCCGTCATCAACAGTGGCTTAACTTTGTATAAACGACGCCCAGGGCACGACATTTTTTGTCTCTTCATCGTATTTGATTTTAAAAAGTGGCATAAACGCATTAGCATTTTGTGAATACGGACAGTGGCGTAGCAAGGGCATGTGGCGGCAGGTGCATAATATGATTTTTTTTACCTCAGCCTTCATCAGTGGCTAAGCAAGGGTAAATTTCGCAGAGGGTATGGTATTATTTGCAAGCGCCCTTATGATATTTTCCTTTACAAATGGCATAAACCCAGTAATGTTCTGACTGAATAGCTCCCCCTAAATTTGGCGCCCTGGGCATCTATACCCCCTTGCCCCTTGGTCGCTACGCCACTGGATTATCACAAGCATCAAAACACATCTCTTATGCCGTTTTTTTAACATTTAATTTTATTATTTTTTAACGCAGCACCTGAAGCATACTTTCTGAATGTGAAATACCCTTTCTGATGCATACTGCAAGAAACAATCCAAGTGTTCAGAGACAAATAATCTTATTATGAGAATTTTTCAACGAAGTTTCTTGCTGAATAAAATGTTGAGAATATTAAAAAGAATTCTGAAAGGACAACTTAATAATAAATAAAAATATAATGTTAATAAAATTATAAAATTATCCAAATAATACACACACACCTATTAATAATGTGTGACTTCACGCAGTTCGGTTCTCAAAATACCCATCAAATGAATAAAACTGTCTTCGAATTTCTCGAGACACAAAACAGTCCAAACATGACCTCAATCCTCTCACAGATCGAGCAATGATCTAGCCGAAAGGTTGGGGCTAATTTTAGCCCCATATCGAAGTTCAGCTGTCAGCGAGATATATTTTTAAAACGGTGTGAGGACTGATTGTGAGCAGTAGTGTTTATTTTGGACAGCCAGCCCGATGCGGCTTAAAGTGTTTGAAACCTTTCATCCCATATTTTTGTTTTTGAGGTGGATTAAAGCTGTTTAAAGCAAAAAATTAATAAAATGAAGAAATTTTAAAAATATGCTTTTATCAGTGTACTAAATAGCAGAAAATTATTTTAATACAAAAAAATTTTGAGGTCAAGGAAAAAAACCGTTGTGATAAAAATAATGTAAGTAAACTAGAATGTGTATCACATTATATATTTTAATTTTTAATGAATATTTAGTAAATTTTTTCCTTATGATATTCATTGTAGGTTTATTTCCTTATCGTATTATATTCAGCGCCTCACTTTTTTACGGTTTTTATTTTTATCTCCAGAATTTTGCTAAAAATTATTTTCTACTTTTTATTATATTGATAAAGGCGTATTTTTAATTTTTTTCAGTTTATTGGTAATTATTTTTCTCTTTATATCCACTAATGTATTTGATAATTCAGTATTATAGACATTATGGGATCTTGTAAAAAAAACTTTTACTCAAATTTACTACCAGAGGGCATCCCTCATACGGAATTTAATTTTAATTAAAATTAATAGATCAACTGATAATTAGTTCTGAAAATATTTTTTACGAAACTTCAGAATTCTAATACTTTAGGAAGTGAGGGGGAAAAATCGAAAACAAAATTTCATCTTTACAAACAGGAAAAAAGTCAAGTAAAAAAAAACGTATAAAAATAATTATGACCTCTGCGAAAAAGACCAAAAATAACTAACACAAAAGTTACTATTAAAAGGAAAAGTTCAAATAAAATGTATTTCAAGTGCAGAAGAAAAAAACAAGTATTAGGGGAATGATGCTACAAATAATGCAAAACAGAATGCTTGCGAAAAATCAATAATGTATCTTTCTTACGACGAATGAGTTTACACGCAGCTTATCCATTATATGTGACCCATAATTTAATCGATAAAACTCAAGGGGAAGGGCGTTAGAACTTGGCATTTAACAGCAAAATTATTAAAATGGAAAATAACTTGCACCGCATTCTTATTAATTATAATAATTCGTTTCAAGTGAAAAAGAATTAAGGTTTTATCTGAGAGTGATTTTATTCTCCCAATGAAATCAATTTTAATAATACAACTCTTTCAAAAATAATGCTTATTCTTTCTTTGAAAAACTGTCGAATTTGATGAAGATCTGCAAGTTGGTTTCAACCGTCAAATTTTTAAGCTTCTTCCTGTGAGTTAAAATATTTCGTATTGATATAAACATTTTGCTTTCCCAATCAATAATTTCCCCTGAAGTATTAAATTTTTAATTTAATTTTCCTGTCTGCTGTCTGTGCAATGTAGTCTTCAAAAACCAAAATTACTTTCCTTGGAAGATGCTTTAGCTCTGAAGTAATCACTTTGGACGTCAGTGGAAAAAAAATGCAATATCCTGTTGGACTAACAATCTGAGAAAATGAGAAAACATGAGAGACGTCCCCCAAGTGTTTGCCCGATATCCAGGCACTTATCCGGCCTCCTGATATATTGTTTGTCAAGTTGTGCAAATATGCATTTCTGATCGACGCAGAGGGCAGGGACCGCTTCAGCAAAGACAGCCAATCACGCATTAAGAACCCTGCATCAACTGAAATACTAAACACAGATTTCCAACATTTTTAGTCATCAGATACATAAAAAAAAATATGTCTCTCAGCACGAGACACACATAAGTTGCTTATTTTTTACTTTCTGGTGTGCTAAGTACATAAAAAAATATTGTAATTTTCAAAATATTCGAACTAGAGAGTTCGATGAATCTCCAGGTTTTAGATATATCTAGGTTAGAAAACAACCATTTCTGAATTACGGCTCTGTATTTGTCTCATTCTATTTGTGAATACAATTATCCAAAAATGCAACACGTTAGGCAGATGAGATGTGGTGTGATTTTGACACTAAAACTGAAGAATTATGTCAAATTTTGGACCAGTTTTCGATCAAAATTCGATAAAGGTCTACAATTTTGGTTTTAAGTTCACATACCAACTCGTTCCATTTTTGAGTTGCCATGTTCATAGACAGATATAATTAAAAAGTGGTTTTTTCCTAACGGAGGGATATCCAAAACATAGAGATTCATCTAAATCTCGAAGCCGAAATTTCTTGCGATTACAATAATTTCAGTTATTGCTTCGTATTTTGTGTTCTGTTTTATGCTTCGAGAAAGTAAAAAGATTACGAATCTCGTAAAATTATATCTATGGTATGCTGTTTGTAGAGTTTTAAGGTATCCGAATGGGTTCGGAGAAAAAAATTTTAGAAAGCATGCACAAAAAAAACTTAGAGCTTAATAACAAATATAGGCTTAAATAGTCACAATTAAAAGTAAAACTTCTTAAATCACCGGTAGTTTTTGAAAATAAATATTTTTTTTGGAGATTTTTAATAAAATTTTCAATGTTAAGAAAAACAGCATAATCGAAAAAATATGGGACATATTTAATTTTAATTTCGCATGCGTGCTTCTCAAACTATTTAGAATAAAATAGATCGCAAGATAAAATTGATTTTAATAAATAAATTTTTTATGAACATTCAAATTTGTCGTCATTGATTTTTCGCAAAAATTATACTACATTTGGAACTGAAAGTGACTGTAGAACATGACTAAATGAAGCTATCATAAAATCTGCTGTCTATTACACTCTGTCCTGTGCCCATTCAACCGGTTCAATAACTGTAATGGTGTCAGGCACGGGGGCACAGGGCGGCGTTTTGTCTATTACACTCTGAAAGGTTTTTTACACATGTATACCAAATTTCAATGAACTAAATGAATTGTTTTGGAGATATCACGTTCTTCGCAGGCCAATTTTAGTGAAATATTTTTCATAAGACACATTTAAAGAATATAATAACACATTAATTCAAATAAATATCAAGGAATAAAATATTAAAAGAATAAGAATAAAAACAAAGAATGTTTTAAGAATTGTTTTTTGTAGAATCTTAAAAGTTGTGGCTTTATTTTTAGATCATAAAGTTTTTGAATTTTTCTTAGAAAATCGCTTTTTTTCAACCTAGTCAGATACCTTAAATTAGGAAAAATCAAATACTATAACTCATCGTCAGGAATACACGATGGAAACTGAATGGCTTCAGCAGGAGCAAGTTCAGAGAAGAAAACGGTTAAGTTAAATATTGTGATAAAAAATGAATCGATACAAAATTCTTCAGCCAAGTATCTTAAAAGGTTTAGAAATAGCTGCATTCACCCGTTGTTTCAAACTGTTTCTACTCCCCGAGTATCGATTGGGCAAATGCCACATGGCTACTACTGGGCATTTTCCTTTGCTTTGCTCTGGTTACGTCACTCCCAACTATAGTCGAAGAGCATTGAAAACAGTGTTTTATCAAGTAGAAGGCGTGTCCAGCACTGTTTCACTAAAAATATACACAATTCTTAACAGAATAATTTTATTACGAGTGATAATTTAATTAACAATTTTATCTCGTATTACGTGAAAGATCATAACTTTAAGTGCTTTATTATATATTTTTCCGGTGCTTTTCACACTTCATGATCAGTTTTCTTTTTACTTTATCGTGCGTTGAGTGTACAAAGGGAAATCATTTTAATCGTCATAAAATTCGAACTCACGATGTTGATAAATATCCACGTTATATATCTCTGTGAGCCAAAAAAAAATAATAAAAAAAAATTGGAATTATGTCTGTCCGTTTGTCTGTGAACACAGTAATTCAAAAGCAGAACGATATACACCAGTGATGGGCGAATTACGGCCTGAGGCCAGATGCAGCCCGTTTAGAGGTTTTATCCGGCACACCGCGGACTTCAACCCCTTAACTATTTATCCCGAGTTAACTCGTGCATCGAATTATGGCATTTTTACACTAATGGTCTGAAATTGCGTCATTCGTAGACGTTATAATTCGATACAAAAAATAAAGAGTAACTCATTAACATCTCAAGTGTTCTATGGACTCTTAATTGAATCAATACGACAGCACATTCCCAAAACAGAAAGTGGAATCTAATTGGACAGTAGAGAAAATAGATGAGTTAAGGGGTTGAAATTATAGTAGGGTAACTTGAAATAATAATATAATCAGTGCATTTCGGTTCGAACCAGATAATAAGGAACTTTTAGAAATGTATTCACAGCTTCATTTGTCTCTTTACTTTTAAAGGATTTTCATTAACCTTCCAGCGGGCGCGCGTTTGCAACAGATACTTGAATTCTGCATCTTATTACATATTTATATCGTTATTTTATATATTTAAGTGCAATTTTATTTATAAAATCTTTGTTTATTACACGCTAATAAATACAGATAACATAAATAAAAGTTGCATTTATTTTTGTCAAATAACACGATATATATATACGATACGATATGCCGTAAAATTTGCGTAAGCGCGCCCGCTGGAAGGTTAATTTAAGAGATATTACCATAATTTCGTTACGAGATATGATAATCTTGGTATACTGATCACCTTAACAGCGTCAGATCCCCGTTAGGTTGAATTATTGACTTTCTTCTGCATTATAAAATCCTAAGGCATTTTCAAATCTGAAAAGCTTGCAGCTTTTGATGATAGGAAATAGTCCCTTCTTTGTGTTGTATTTTCAATAGTTTTTTTCAATCAATGGCGTGTGATGTAACTTTAAATGCTTTACGCATATCTGCACCGGCTACGTTTTTTTTGCCTTTTCTAGTTAATTTTAGTAGCTTAATACTTACTTAATAAATTAATTTGCATATTACATTTCCTTTACTGGGAATAGATAAGTATTTTAACTTGTTAATTTTACCAAAAAATTTTAATTCCAAAATGAATTTTTCAATTGAATCGTTGCAGAAACTAGATATGTCAATATTTTTTTCAAAATTGCGTTTGTTTTGTTTTCATATATTAAAGGGATGTTTAAACCTTTGCGGTCGATGCCGCCACAGTGGCGGCATTCACAAATCGTCGTAGAAGTCGTTTTTGTTTTGTTTTATACCCCCCAGGAACAGAATTATATCCAGAGTTCTGTAACATGACTTCAAACAGTTGGAAATGTTCTGCAGACAGTTTGTCGAAATTTGGCGGACCCCAGTAAAAATAGATATAAAAATACTAATCAACCAGTAGAATCTTTATTACTCATTAATGACAAAACATTATATTAAAATTAATTATTTAAAACCAAGGCATACATTCAGAATTTGCAATTCTGTCGATGACTTTCGAAGTCAGCTTTCAACGTGCCTGTTTCGGATCTTCATCTCCAGTGACGTCAGCCCCGGTGAAGGCGTGGCTTTCTCATAATCCACGCGATGAAAGAGAGTTATTTTTGCCATTGCTCCAATCTCTGGAGGCTGCGTTGCGCGAAATGTGAAGAGAGATGGCAAAGAGCGCCTCACTTTGATTGTTCTGCAGAACATATCGTATTTCTTTTTTTTGTGTGTGTGTGTGTGTGCGCGCGCGCGTTTTTTTTAAGGATGAAATGTTCTTGCAAAGACCGAGTTTGTTCTGCGACGTACATCGCACTTTTAAGCACTTTCTGCTTCCGGGTTTAGACCCAGTCGGTGTGGGTCTAAAACAAAACAAAACAAAAAAAAACAACAAAAGAAAAAAACGATTTCTACGACGACTTGCGAATGCCGCCACTGTGGCGGCATCGATCGCAAAGGGTTAAATAATGAGTGAAGAAATGACAAGAATCATGTTAAGTCACATTATAGGTTTCTAAATCTACCAGGTAAAAAAAAAATTAATCAGTTTTTGTAATGCTCCTAGAACTTTGATATTATTTACTTATATGGTTTCTACAATCAATGGTTCATTTGCTTTTCCTGTATTGCTTACTGCATTTATAAAAATTCACTCAACTATGGGTGAAGAATAAACTATCGTGATGTTGTAGGGTTAAATATACATGTGGGGAGTTATTTTTTGGCATAACTAAAATAAAGATAACTGTAATTGAATGCTATCTATTAGTATTGTTAAAAAATAATTAAAATCTATCCTTGTTTTTTTCCCGAGAAAAATCAAAAACGATTTTCTTGATGTCTCTGTGACTATTGGAAATAAGTTAGAGACATGAAGCGGTGTTACGTTATGCTAAAAAGGTTTTATCCTTTGAAATCTTTGCAATTGCATGCAACCTATCCCTATTCATGGTGTGTCTCAAAAAATATTTCATTCGTTTTAATTAGTGGCGTAGCGAGAGGAAATGGCGCCCGGGTCATAATGATTTTCCCGCCCCCTCCCCCAGGCATCATCAGTGGCCCTAGCTTGTGTAAACGACACACGGTGTATGGTATTTTTTTGCCCGTTCATCGTATTTGACTTTAAAAAGTGACATAAACGCATTAACGTTTTGTCACCATGGTCAGTGGTGTAACGAGAGTAAGTGGGAAAATATTTTATTTTAATTCCAGTCGTCATCAGTGGCTTAACATTGCCAATGACACTAAGGTTATGGTATCATTTTTACGTCCCCTCTTCATATTTTCTTTAAAAATAGCATAAACGCAGTGAGTTTTGACTTCATGGCGCACCCCCTAAAACCTGGCGCTTGGAGCATCTATACCCCCTTTCCCCCGGTACGCCACTGCTAATGTTGTGAAAAACAGTGTTCAGGCTCTAGAGTAGTAACAAGAATTACTAAGATGATAAAAAAGAATTATGAATTATATTGGCATTTGTTTATTGGTGTGTTGGAATATTTTTATATGGGAATACAATTACTAATATAATAGCCTAGATCCTCCGGTAACGCCCTGACGTCACCAACAATAAAACTCGCGCCATAGCACTGCGAGACGTTAAACAGCATTATTTCATTGTTAGAGAACCTAAATTTCAGTAATTTTAAATTTAAATGAGTAATTGTCATTCTAATTTCAAATTTAATAGCTCTAAAATAATGAAATAAAATTTGCTATCGATTGATATAAAATTTATCTCGCTATGATCAGTAGTTCCCGAGGAATTTTAAATTATAATATTCACATATTTCAAATTAATTTCCGTTTTTTTAATACAAAGTAGTAAATTACGTCAGTGTTATATCATGCGCGTGATATAGTTTAGACGCCAAATTGTGTCTGAATGCAATCGTGGCAATGTTGTTTTCTTGCCAAGAATTAAATTAGCCACCAGTGACGTGGATCTACCATTCGTTCTCAACTGCCGCCAGTTCCCGTTAATTCCAGCTTACACGATGACTATCAACAAATCGCGTGGGAAAACTTTCGATCATGTTAGAATTTACCTCAGTGAGCTTGTCTTTTCACATGGACGGAACGCCGCCCCATGTCCCCGTACCTGAAGCCATTACGGCAACCGAACCGGTTGAATGGACATGGGACTTTTCACATGGACAGCTCTATGTTGCACTTTCAATGTCTAGGATTCCCAATCACGTTAAAATTTACACAGACATTTGAAGTACAAGGAAAATACATCACACGGAATGTTGTTCACCAAGAGGTTTTTTGAATAAAGAAATATTTAAATAATATGTAAATAAAAAAAATATTTCCTGTCATAAAATATATGTTTATTTTATTTGTTTTCAATCACTGTTAAACATTTCTCTCGCATATATATCTATTTAAACACATCAGATTTGAAGGGAAATCTCTCGAATGAAGAGGCAATCTGCACCCGCAAGCCATGACGGGTGATTTTCTAGTTCTTAATATCTTTTAAGAAGTTGCGCTTCTTTGAAGCTACCCGTGTTTTATACTAAGACGGGGCTCCTTAAATTATGAGTCATGTCCCTAAATTGGATTGTACAGAATAATTGTAGGCTCGCAGAAATTTTGAAGGTGCCTTTTTTTCGATTCTACCCCATCTGTACGTAAAGATTGAGTAAATGTAAATAAAAATCATTTTGAATACAAAAGAAAAAAATCATTCAAATTTAACGACAATAAAAGATTATTTTAAGTTAATTTTTATTTATCATTAATTCTCCATTTTCTTATTAATTTTCAAGTTTTGGTCTCGCGAAAACATTTTTCGCAGTAGAAGCTCATTTTCTGCGTTTCTAACATCTCTGATAAGCGCTTATTCAGTCCTTCCTTCAACTTAAAAACATGGCAAGGAAAAGTTGTGCTTTGTTACTGCGCATGCGTAGCAGAAGGAAATTCAGACTGGGAGGAAATGCAGTCTTCTAAGAATATTTTTTCCCCTCTTCTGACAGGGAAAAAGATTTAGTGAACTCAGTTTTCTGCCTCCTGTGTTTCCCCTGAATATTGAAAGTGTTTTAAGCAGGCCATTCACATCTAATCCAAAATGGAAATTTTGGAACACGGTGAGGAAAAAGCAATCGTCAAGGTCGAAAACTTACGAATTTTATAACAAATGATTCGAACCGATGAAATTCTAACGAACTCGAAATTCAGCACTTCAAACTCCGATTCCAATTTGAGACCTCGATGCGAGGGTAAGCGGGTACATCAAAGAATCTGCCTGGATTGAGACCTCGCAACGAGGCTAGAAAATCGGAAATCCGCCGAGTGGGGGGATCGAATATCTAGTCGTAGCGCACTTTGGAGCCTCAAATGAATGTCGTGCCTGATTTTTCGACTAGAATGGGTGGGGGAAAAAATGAAAAGCGAATGGAATGGAATGGAGTACAGATGAATTGTTGGCTTAAATGAGATTCAGGAATTTAAATATTTCGCGCAAAATTTAATCTTTTAGTGCTTAAATTGATTAAGTGGAAAGGGTTTGAGACCTGCGGTTCCACAGTGCTTATTCAGGAGCCACTTTTGTTTTCAAGGAAAATAATCTTAATGTTTTTTCTTCTTTTTTGACTAAATGTCTTCACAGTTCTATAATCTTTATAGCTCTGGACCACTGAAGCTTTTTATATGTAAATACGATCATAAAGACAACTATTAGAATAAAATTTATCAACAAACCTGCGAAACCTTCTCACACTTAACATTCCCCTCACACGCGCCCACAAACAATGTGTCTTAACGCAGACAGAGTATATTATGTCAGAAGACTAAAAAATCCTATCCTCTGATACCTTATTCATGGTTGTTGCCTCTGTATTGGTTAAGAAAAAGGGATGTTGAAAATAGAAATAATATATTGTCGCTTAACAAGCACACCACCTATCTCAATTTTTTGAAATTTCAAAGAGGAAAATTCAAATGAATTTTTCGCAACTAATAACGAATATATTTGAATTTTTAAACATTTGCCCTGAACAGGAGCCCGCATGCTCCAACTAGACGTGAAAAAAATTAGAAATATTACTTACTAGCTGTTACCCGCGACTTCGTGCGCGAAGAATTTGAATTATTCTTTTTTTTAATTCACGAATGTAAATGTTTTGTTGCATTTTGAAAGGGGAAAGTAAAAGTTCTGACAGTTGATAATACTTATTTGGACGGCTGACAGGAGTGTACTGTACATGTATGCTGATATAGATATGTAAATTGTTTATCTATGCTAATATACTTTTGTATACCACGTTATTTGCACGGATGTAGAGGTTGTGTGTGCTGGACACACGTGAACACGCCACATGTAGTTGCCCATGCGAAAAATATGGTTTTTCCAAATGTACGCCTGCCACTTTCAGTGTCTGGCCCTGAGCCTCGCAAATGATATTTTTAAAGGGATTTGTTACCTTTTGAACTGAGATGATAAATCCTTCGGTGTTATCGGAAGGCGTGGAATTAAAACACTCTCTCTTCTCCCTATATCAGTCATAACAGTAGCTTTCACGACGTTTGTACCTAGGTGTGTAATTTGTAACTGTCTGTGTGTGTGTATATCGAGGTTACGTATTAGTAGTTCTGGCACACCGGCTTTCAATCTCGACTTGTCGGAAGGTGCCCTGACAATTCTAAGGTCTTGAAGAGCTCTACAGAATATGATGCTCCTTGTTAATGCCCATTACCGTGTCTGCAGAAAGATATTCTGTAATATCTCACTGTGAAAATTAAACAAAACATCGAGAGAATAATTCACTAACGTCATTGGATCACTGTGTAACCGTATTAAAAGCTGCAAATGCTACCACAACAGGAAACCGGAAGTGTAAAGTCTCCTTTGTTGTTTATGGTCAAAGAAAGCAATATTTTCTTATATTAACTTTAACACTGGCAAAAGCCCGCGCGCGAAACAGTAATTTGGCTAGAATTTATTTCTATAAGAATAAAAAGTATTGTTAGAAATTACGTTAAAAAATATTCTTAAACCTTTATAGCAATCAGAAAAAACATTTCATCGCAATGGAATTAATAGCATTAGAAAGATCATTTTCTGGTCTTTAAAATGGCATAAAAATAATTGTTGTCTAATAAATATTTCAGAAGTTATTGGCAAAAAACGTCTAAGCATTAGGCTTAAAAGCGGCTAATGTTCGTTATTTAATTAAATATCTTAAGAACTAATTAACTCTGAAATTTGAAAATAGCACCTTGAGTGTAAATTTCATGTCGCTACCGTTCACTGTTTAGGAGGAGTTCTTTTGATCGACCGACAGACAGACAGATACATGTAATTTCTGCCTTGTTTTATAGATATTTATAAACATAAGCAAAATTTTCAGAAATAAAGATAAATTAGTTGAAAGTCTAACCGTTTCCTAGCAGCGAAGTAGGTATAAATTTTCGTTATTTCAAAATTGTCTGCACGTAAAACTTTAAAAAATGAATAAAAATTGAAGAAAAATGTCACAGAAATAAAATTGGTATCATTGAAAAGGTAAAATTTTTATCTTTAAGATGGTATAAAAATCATTTTTATCGAACAATTTGTTCCGAAGTTACAGCGGAAAAAATGATCGGGTGATAGTTGATTTTAAATATAATTTCTTCCACATGTTTTCGCATTCCTGAAGGATCACGTGATAGTTGATTGAAAAATAAAATAATCTTCATCGAGAATCTCTGAGTCAATGGGCTTTGTTAATTATTTAATTGTTGTCTGTAGTCAAAAATAATTAATTTAATGTGATTTCACCTAGCCTATGTCCGTTCTTGGGTTTCAAGCTACAACTCTGCCAATTTTCATCCAAATCGGTTTTGTGGTTTGGTCGTGAAAGCTTAGCAAACAGACAGACACACTTTCGCATTTATTATATTGTTAAGGATTAAGGATTGGTTGCGAAAAATTCATATCAATCTTCCTCTTTGAAATTTCAAAATTTGATATAGGTGGTGTTGCTTGTTAAGCGACGAAGGATAATATTGGCTGCGTTGATAAAATTGTTGACATTATTTAATCAGTATTGTTTAACATTTTTTAAGTTAAAATTTAAATAAATTATGTGTCTTAACCCTTAAAGGCCCCGAACAACATACCCAGTTTCGTCTTCTAAAATCTTGAGAATAAGACTGAAGCTCTAATGCTCGTTGTTTCCTATAGGATACATTCTGAGATTTTTATTAAATCAATGTACAACATATAAATGGCAGCTTGAATGCTGATAAAAGAATAAAAATAAATTGATGTTTTTCGCTTGAGGCTGCATCTTTTTAGCTTTGTTTGTACGCTGGAGAATTATTTTATTCTACAATGTTGAAGGAAATTCCTTATCCGTATTATATCTATTAAAATTCATCTGTGTTTGACATTATAGAATTTTATGAAGGAAATTTTTTTCTGAAATAAAGCCCAGTGTTGTTACTTGGTAAAAAAAAAAATCTGTTTTTCAGCCATAAACCATACTTAAAACAAAATAGGATTTTTTAAAAGTATTTTCCCATGTTTTACTGAAGAAATGAAAGTCAAAAACATTAAAAATTTTTTTTATAAAATAGTTCTTTTAAGAGTTAACGTAGACAGAGTATGCTATTGCTGAAGCCGGTAAAAGTTCCTATTCACTGACACCTTATACGTCTCTGTAGGCTTTCTATTAGTCGAGATAAGGGATGTTGACAATAGATATAATATTTATAATTATTTTCAACAGTGAAATACTTCCTCATTTATTTGCAGCAGGTGTTCTGAATATCTGCTGTTTCTTCAAATCCCATCTTGAGCTCACTTCTCCTAAAATGGGAAGAGGAGGAGACTCTACGAAAAAAAATTTGCTGTTATCGACTTAACTGCCACCTGTAGACATTCATATCCATTTCTAATAAAAAAAATGCAGCTGTTGTTAAAGTTTTCCGGAATAAATGGATTTACAGTGATATATGGTCACAACGATTTTCAATACTTGTAATAGTGGATGAAAATTCCGAAAATCCCTTTTTCCCCATTCCTTGAATAAATCCCTTTTATTTCGGAAATATTTGAAAGGAAGGCGCGTAACCTTCTATATAAACAACCTGCGAACACCATGTTTATTGTAGATATCGTTAGTATCACGATTTTAATATTCTGTGCGGGTGTTTCAAATTTTGAAAAATGGGAGTTGACTTCTTATCCAAATAAAGGAAGCCTCCCGCATTGACGGGTTGGGGAATTTTTTCTCTTGTAACAAATACTTTTTGTTTGGATTTTTTTGGGGGGGAGGGGGTGTTTCTGTAGGCCTCCTGTTTATTGTGATGAATGTTTGGAAGCTCGCGATATGTTCGAAGAATTCCACAATGCACATCTGTTTTCATTCTTTTAAATTATCCAATTCTGCATTTTGGAAAAGGGGAAAAGTGTAAAAGTTCTGACAGCTGATAATATTTGGACGGCTGACAGGAGTGTACTGTACATGTATGTGATATAGATATATGGTGTTTATCTATGTAATATACTTTTTGTAGTACCACTTATTTGCAGATGTGAGGGTTGTGTGCTGGACACACGTGAATTACCACACAAATGCCCAGTAGTGCCACAATATGGTTTTTTCAATGTACGCCTGCCACTTTCAGTGTCTCCTGAGCCACCTCCGCAAATGATATTTTTTAGTGTGATTGTGTTACCTTTTGAACTAGAGATGATAAATCTTCGGTTATCGGAAGGAAGGAATTAAAACCTCTCTCTTCTCCCTTATCATCATAACAGAGCTTACGACGTTTGAGCATTAGGTGTGTAAATTTTCCTTGTCTTGTCTGTGCCTTATCGAGGTTGGTCATTAGTAGTTCTGGCACTCCGCTTTTAACTCGACTTGCTCTGAAGGTGCCCTGACAATCATATCAATCTTGAAGAGTCTCTACAGAATATGATGCTCCTTGTTAATGCCATTACTCGTGTCTGCAAGAAAGATATGTAATATCTCACTGTGAAAAAAACAAAACATCGGAAATAATTTACTAAGTCATTTGGATCACATGTGTACCGTAGTAAAGCTAAATGCTACCCACGACTAGGAAAACCGAGGACAAAGTCTCCTTTTTGTTTATGGTCAAAGAAAACACAGTATTTTTATATTAACGCTATTTAACACAAAAAAGTCAAAACAATGAGTATTGCAATAGAATTTATTTCTAAAGAAAAAAATATGTTAGAGAATTACAAAAATATTCTTCAAACTTTATATGCAATCGAAAAAGAGCATTTCATCGACAATGGAATTAATAGCATGAGAAAGATCATTTTCTGGTCTTTAAATGTATAAAAATAATTACATTCAATAAATATTCTGTAGTTATTGGCAAAAGTTCCATAGCATAGCCAGAGCGCGTAATCTTTAGTTATTTAATTAAATCCAAGACTAGTGCTCATAGTGTAGAAAATACAATCGAGTGTAAATTTATGTCGCTACTGTTACTGTTTAGGAGGAGTTTTTGATCGAACGACAGACAGACAAGATAATGTAATTTACTGCCTTGTTTATAGTATTTATAAAACAAGCAAATTTTTTTCAGAAATAAGATAAATTAGTTGAATACAACTGTTTCCTAGCAGCAGAAGTAGGTATAAATTTTCGTTTGTTCAAAATTGTCGCACTACTTTGCAAAATGAATAAAAAGGAAAAAAATGTCACGAAATAAAATTGCTTACATCATTGAAGGAAAATTTTATCTTTAAGATGAAAAAAAACTCATTTTATCGAGACAATTTGTTCCGAGTTTAAGAAGGAAAAAATGATCAGGTGATAGTTGATTTTACATATATTTCCTTACATGTTTTTTGCATTTCCTGAAGGATCACGTGACCAGTTGATTGAAAAATAATAAATCTTACATCGAGAATCTCTACAAGGTCAATGGGTTTTGTTACTATTTAATTGTTGTTGTAGTCCAAAAACAATTAATTAGATTTCACTAGCCTATAGTCGTTCTTAAGTAGATCCTAAACTCTGCCAATTTTTTCATCAAATCGGTTTGTGCTGGTTTGCATGTAAAGGCTGTAGCAAACAGCAGACACACTTTCGCATTTATTATGCTGTTAGAGTAAGGATTGGTCATGGAAAAAACTATATAATCTTCCCTTTGAAATTTCCCGATATAGGATGGTGCTTGCTTGTTAAGCGACGAAGGATATCATTGGTGCAAGTGGATAAAATTGTTAGATTATTTTGTCAGTATTGTTTACTGATTTTTTTTTAAATTGTACAAATTAAATGCAAGTGTGTCTTAACCTAAAGCTTGACAACATACCAGTGTCTTCAAAATCTTGAGAATAAGACTGAAGCTCTAATCTCGTTGTTTCATAGGAATTCTGAGATTTTATTAAATCAATTACAATCATATAAATGGCGTTACGCGATGAAATGAGAATAAAATAAATGATGTTTTCCTTTGAGGCTGCATCTTTTTAGCTTTGTTTCAAGCTGGAGAATTACTTTTTACTACAATGTTGAAGAAACCTTATCCGTATTATATCATTAAAACTTGTTTGACATTATAGAATTTTAAGGAAATTTTTCTGAAATAAAGCCATGTTGTTACTTGTAAAAAAAATCTGTTTTTCAGCATATAACCATACTTAAAACAAAATAGGATCAAGTATTTTTCCCATGTTTTACTGAAGAAAGAAATGAAAGTCAAAACATTAAAATTTTTTTATAAAATAGTTCTTTTTAAGTTAACGTTAGAGTAGCTATATGTAACCGGTAAGAAAAGTTTATTCACTGACCGAATCATATGGTCTCTGTAGACTTTCTTCTATTAGTCGAGATAAGGTGGATGTTGACAATAGATAATAATTATTCAACAGTGAAATGCTTCCTCATTATTTGCAGCAGGTGTTCTGAATATCTGACTGTTTCAAATCCACTGACTCACTTCTCCTAAAATGGGAAGAGGAGGAGATCTATGAAAAAAAGCTGTTATCGACTAACTGCCACCCAGATCATTCACAACATTTAATAAAAAAAATGCAGTTGTTGTAAAGTTTTCCGGAAATGGATTTACAGTGATATATGGTCACAACGATTTTCTTTTTAATAATTGTAATAGTGATGAAAATTCGAAAATCCCTTTTCCATTCCTTTAAATAACCCTTTATTTCGAAATATTTGTGTGAAGGCGTAACCTTCTATATAAACAACTATGCAACAATCATGTTTATTGTAGTTATCAGTTAGTATCACGATCTTGTTTACATTCTGTGCGTGTGTTTCAAATTTGAAAAAATGGATAGACTTCTATCCAAAAGGAAGTCCTGCATTGATGGTTGGGGAATTAATTTTTCTCTTGTAACAAATACTTTTGTTTGGATTTTTTTGAGGAAGTCTCTGTAGCTCTCCTGTTTATCGTGGATGGACATGTTTGGAAGCTCATGATATGTCTAC
>BGPR01003858.1:24649-40889 GCA_013235015.1 Araneus ventricosus
GATATCCATAGCATTTGAGCAATACGTAACCGAACGGTTACCGAATTCCACAATGCACATCTGTTTTCATTCTTTTAAATTATCCAATTGATATCCATAAAAAGACGCAGTGGAGTGAATGAAATTCTATGAAAGGGAATATCAAAATAAATTTGATAAAAAAAACTCAGTTTTTTAAAACTCACTTTTATTAATGTACTACTTAAAATGCAGAAATATTTTATTTTAATTTTTTATTCTCCTTAATTTATAATTCATGATTTAATGATATTTATAGTAAATTTTTTCCTCAAATTCACCACCATGTGTAGTGAATTTGAGAAAAATACGTGGCTCCGCTCGTATGTAATTAAAATTTAATTCAATTGATCGATTAACTGAGAAGTTCTGAAAATATTAAAGCAATATATTGCAGTCGGAAACTCATGGGTGTATAAAATTTCAAAGTTTTAGCCCACCAGGAAGTGAAAGAAAATGTAATTGCAAAATGTCATCTTTATTAACATGAAACAAGTCAGATAGAAATGCTTAAAAATATTTTTAAATGATAATTTCCATTAATCAAATTCATCTGTAAGAAGTTGCTGCAGCTCACGAGCCGCACGTGGCTGTTCGGATGCGTGCGACTCTGAAGTAAAACTGAGTTTGAAAATACAGGGTTATTTAAAACAATTGCGCCGATTACAAACGTCCAGAACTTCCACCTAAACAACGATAGGAAGGAAAAATTTGAAAGCAATACAGAAGAAAGTTTGAAGTTCTGTTTGCGTTCGTGATACTTAATTACACGAAGTTACGTCCCTTGGTCACGCTGGCAACATCCATGCTGTAGTCCTTTTCACGACAGACACTGTGATGCATGTTCGCAGCCGCTCATGCGCTTTTGATAGCCTACATGTACGAGTATGGATCCAATAAAAAGTTTACAAAGGTAATAAAAAATTATTTATTAACAATAAACAGAAAATACAAAATTGAATTAAGAGGCATTCCTGCCGATCATTTTTCCACTCAATCACCAAATTTGTTTAGACATTTATCTGAACGCAGGACCAACTTGTTTAACCCGTCTTGGCAGAAATCACGTCCTGTCCGTTGAGCCAGTTCTCGACAACTGTTTTCACATCACTCTCTGAAGAGAACCTTGTTCCAGATAAGTGTTTGGAACCCAGATTGGGTTCCGAATCTCGGCTCTAAAGGGGTAGCTCCATACTTCCACTTGAACTTTCGCAACAATTCTTGAGTTTTGCGAGCAGTATGGGTATTTTCATGCAGTAGGATGACACCATCACTCCAAGGCGTTTGCATAGGATAACTTCACGATGGCCCAATGATTATTTCCTTTTTCTGAAATTGAAGGAACACTTATCTGGAAAAAGTCTCTCTTTAGGGTGTAATGTGGAAACAGTTGCCGAGAACCGGCTCAAT
Source organism: Araneus ventricosus (assembly GCA_013235015.1). Lineage (NCBI taxonomy): Eukaryota > Metazoa > Arthropoda > Arachnida > Araneae > Araneidae > Araneus > Araneus ventricosus. The sequence continues at coordinate 26,078 of BGPR01003858.1, forward strand.
GGACAGGACGTGATTTCTGCCAAGCCGGGTTAAACAAATTGGCCCTGCGTTCAATAAAAAAATGTGTCGAACAAATACACATGGTTCGAAACACAGGATTCGAAAGGCTTCCGACAAACTTCCATAATCAGTTACACATACTAAAACAAACCAGTTTACTTAGAAACATATACACAAATATCATGTGTGCGTTCTAGTTATAGAAGAAAAGTAAAATGCAGATACGTTTCACAAAATAAATTTCTTAAAGATTGAATGTGTAATGTTATAGAGATATACAAAAGTGTTTCCATCTGTGACAATACAATCCTTACAACTGAGAATCTGGATAGTTGAACGCTTTCAAGTGTTCCACAATCTTCGATGCAAACTCACTAACAGTTCCTAGTGCAGCACGCGTCTGTTTGTTAATCTCTCACGACACAAACGACAAACGTACTGCTGCCTGTCCATTTCACTAAGTGCATGTCTGCAATTTCAGCATTACTATACATCTCCATCCTAATTAATTACGCCAGGTATTTGTCTGGAATGACGATTGTTTAGGGTGTCCAATTCACTTTAAACCAAATAATGTTGTCTGGCACGCACATGTGACGTTCCCACCAGTACCTTTCTATGTAAAACTGATTTGTTTTGTTATGCGTGAACTAGCCTTAAAGTTTGTTGAAACCCCTTTTGAGTCACCTTTTGAACCCTTTTCAAACAGCCTCTGATGTTAAAGGCGTAGGACTACTTTACTCGCGTGACTCTTTTTCCTATTTTAAATTTTTTGTAACATTTTTTGTTACCCTTCATCTCTAAAATAAGGCATTAGTTATGTTTTTAACATGTGTAGTTAACGAGATATAGAGGATCGCCCATACCAAGTTTTTTGTGGCGTTTTGGCTTGTGAATTAAATTCCTTCCTGAGACCCTCATGGGAGGATGTAGTTCTACGTTAGAAAAGGAAAGCCATTGCTACATAGATCAGTTTATGAATTAAGTAAATGTGAATGAAGCGAACAAGTGATGGCAGTCGCTGTTAAATGAGGTGATTGAGTGGTAAAAGGGAGGATTTTACAGAAAGTTAGTGCAAAATTTTTATTTTAGGCAAAACCAATGAAACTTTAATTTTCTGGTACACTTTCACAACCAGGAGCGTTTTAGGCATAGTTAAGTATCGTGGGGAAGAGAATCGAGTATCGCACACATTTTGGGCGGTTCTCAAATGGCTCATCAGTCCGAAATTTGATACCGATCTACAATTTCGGTGTCAAGACCATGTAGGAGAATTAATTTATCTAGCTAGTTGCGTTTTTTAGTTATCAGATTCACATACATGATTATCAGATTGATAAACCAGCAAACAGTCAACACGTTGATAGATTTAGTTCAAATTTTGAAAAATATCTACAATTCTGATGTTGAAACCATAGACTGGCAAGAAAGGAGATTAGTTATACAAAAATCAATTTTAGGGTTCTGAAAATTTCTATAGTTTCAAAACCTCCTCTTTCACATAACACACTATTAAGTCATGAAACAATTTTAACATAGGACTACATTCCTCGCATTGGGGTATCAGGAAGGAATTTGATTCACACGCTAAAACGCCACAAATAAAAACGTTGTATAGGAGATCCTCTATATCTCGGTAACTACATATGTTAAAAACATAACTATTGTCTTATTTTAGAGATAAACGGTAACAACAGAAGTTACAAAAGAAAATTGAAAATCGGAATTTTAGTTCAGCGACTACTGAACTGTATATAGAAACAAAAGAGTCACGCGAGTAAAGTAGTCCTACGCCTTTAACATCAGCGGCTGTTTGAAAAAGACAGCCTCCCGTCATTTTTTTTCTCGTTTCTGTAGTAGATTAGGAATTAGATATTCGTTTGTTAAAAAATGGAAATGATACTCGATTACGTATGGTTAGTGATACAGCAATATTCATTTGAGAGTTTCGTCAGTGTTTATGCGTTGAAAACCTGCTTTTTTACATTGAAATGGCAAAATTGGCTTTCAGTTCACGACACTTTAAACACATTTTCTTTCATACTGCATTTTATCCACTAACGCTCTTTCTTCCCACTTATCACATATGCTAAATTTCATTGATATAGATCGTTCCGGTTTTGAGTAATCGTGTTCACTTGCATACGGACGGAAAGAGAGACAGTTAATCCTTCGACGGGTTTCGTCCAATATTTGATAGAAATCTACAATTTTGGCGTAAAGACCATTTGCCAAATTTAATTTTTCTCGCTATTTCCTTTTTTCGAGTTATCTTGTTCACACAGGACAGACCCACAGACAAGCAGAATTCCAAAAAAAAAAAAAAAAAAAAAAAAAATGCTATTTTCTGAAAGAGTTTAAAAAAATTAAAAAATAAGATAGCTGCAAAACTCTAGTCCCAAACGTCTCAGCATAATAATATTTTAAGTTTTACTAGTATAATGCATAAAATTATTGTTTTAAATGTAGAATGATTTTATATAAAGTTAGAATTGATATGAAGCCAAATATTATAAAAAATAGATATTTATTTGCCGAGAATGCGAACAGCAATATATAGCCATGCAAGCGATAAGCGAATAGTCGATTTTTACAATTAAGATGGCATAATAATGTTATACTGTTGCCACAACTGTTATTACAAAAATAAATTTTATAAATAAAATTGGAGCCTTACACTAGACGCTTCCTCCGCCCTCCGGGCCGCGGGCTCGGGGCCAGCACCCACTTTGATCAGCACTGACCCTGCCACCTCGCTTCTTCGAGGCTCTCAGCCACTACTTTATCAGTTTTAAATATTGCATGAAGATCAGTGGAACAGGCCATAAAACCATAATAGATTTCATATTCTTTATCGACAACAGCTTCGTTTAAAGTTATAAAATCTTTCAATAAACCCAATCGAGTTGTATTTTTTTGTACAACTTTCTCACGCGCTTCTGCATGAAAGTCTTCAGATTCATGAATACAGAATGAAATCGCCCTAAATAAACAATTTCCATCACCTACAATAGGTATTTTACAATATTTTTGACACGCCATTTGGATGGAACTGTAGGGATTAGTGATGAAAACAAAAAGTCATCTCAAAATTAAAACGTTTATTCCAAATACAACTTCATTCTCTGAGTTAACAACGCTGCATTCTATAAAAGTTTTTCAACAACTAATTTTCTTGTTGACAATGTAATAAAAATAAATTTAGAAAAGAAACAAAATTGTTTGCTATTGATGCTAAATTAAATTGTGACTAAAACAAAGATAATGATATTTATAGATATATCTTAACAAAATCGTCTGCTATCAAAACTAAATTTAATTTAGCAAAAAAAGAGATAGTATGATTTTTTATAATATGGAGATGGTCCAGAACTGCATACAAATGAAAAATAATATTTCATACTTTCGACATTAAAGCGGAGCATTCTGATTGGCTAGCTATTTTAAGGAAGTGACGAAATGAATTGGAGGAAAAAGTTAGCGAAATTGGCCCAGTTTTTAAGGCTCAGGATCTCCATCAGTTTCATTTTGCAATGTCTCTCGAAAATGGAGCATGGTGGGGGACAGGCGACCCTTGATGACATATACAGACGTCATAAGCTTTCATATGAAATAAAATTGTCGAAATTGGCCTGGTGGACTCTGCCAAGGGTTTTCGCCATAGATTATGTACAGTGGAGAAGTGTTTTTTCCATTTCGTTCGAAAATGGAGAGTGGTGGGGGACAGGCGACCCTTGTCTCTCTCTCTCTCATTTCCTGGAACTGTTTCTTTTGACAGCTAACTGTGGGCCATTTGAAAAGGGTCAGATCAAAAGTTTATTAAAATATAATAAAATTATATATTAAGAATCGTCATAAAAGTCATAAGGAAAAATAAAGCCAAGAAAATGCCAAAAATGAAAATTCCTATGGCCAAGGGCTTTGAAGGCCAAATTTCCAGAATTTAGCCTTAAAAAAGCCAACCTGGTAACCCTGATATATCCAAAGTCTTTCTGCACTTTGCATACATATTGCACCGTGCTGTTTTCATACATTTCGAATAATTAATTTTTTACTTTTTCTGTCACTTTTGAATCATCCAGTATATAGAATCAAAAGACAGTTTATTCCAATCAAGATTATGAAAACCGCACATTGTCGAATGTTTTTCACATTCAATAAAACGGAATAAAAATTTGGTAAAAAGGCAATTTTTTAAGATTATAATTCAAAAATTGGAAACTTGATATTGCGGTAGAAATGATTAGTAAAAAAAGTTGTTACTTTTAATCTTTTTCAACCTTTCGAAATAGGATTATTGAAAAAAACTTAAATTCTTGAATTCTTTTAGTGTTTTTTCTTTCAAGGTGGATTCTTACATGAGTATGGTAAAAATATTTTATTATTTGAAATAAAATTGGAAATTCAATATTTTACCAGGCGAAAGTTAATTTTTTTCTTAGCTTTTCCATAGATATATTCTGCAGATAAATTGATTTTGACAAATGCACAATCTTTCAATATTTTTTTTTTAATTTGCTCTTCATATATTCATTTAAATGTATGTGAACTTTCTTATTTAAAACTTGCTTGTATGATAAAATACTGAGTAAAACAGTTTATTTATTTTAAAATTTGAAATCAAGTTAGGTAAAACTGTTGATTGGTGCTTATTAAGAAATAATAAAATATTCTAGAAGTTACCAAAATAGTTTTGTAGTTTATGTTCGTAGTTTTATTTTTTTAAAACTCTTCGAACTTTAAATGAGCAGAATTAATTGTAATCCATATAACTTAAAGCGAAACATAAAGATTTCTTTTAAAAACAACTTTCTTTACTTACGTGCTTTTCGACAGGAATGGTGCTAGAGTTTGCTCGGCCGGGGGGGGGGGGGCCCTTGCCCCCCCGGGGGGGCAGGGTCTCCCCGACAGGAGGGCACGACCTGCTGTAAGGGGGGGATGAATGTTATGAAATTGGTCTCAAATTTTCGCCAGATTATTATTTATCACCTAAGGTTGAATACCACGTACATACATAACCCACGCCGATCGACTCACCCAAAGGGTTTAGAGTCAACAAGGATCGATGGGGATGAGTCAGACTAGTCATGAAAGAAAAAAGTTACAATATTTGGAAGGTGTGGATTACAGAACTATGTGCAAACAGAAAAAAACACAAATACAAACTAAAACACACAGAAACACAGACAAAAGCATACACAAATACAAACAAAAACACACAGAAACACAGACAAAAACATACACAAATACAAACAAAAACACATACAACACAAAAGCACTAGCCGTGCTGCAAAACAAAACCGCAACAAACAAAAAAGCATAATAATAATAAAAAAGCAGAAACTCAATCAAAGGCTACTAATTTATATATATATATATATATATATATATATATATATATAAAAAACTTTGAGTGTAGTAAATTAATTCACAGAAGTTAAATAGAATTCAGATCACAAACGCTGCGAATCATCACAAATTTTCCTAGACATTTCAAAAATTGACTTCAACCTGTTTAAAAATAAACAGTTTTTGAAAAGTTTTCTAGTCCAGTGAGTCCGAGCATCAACTGTCGGTAGTAGTAAATGATAGTCCTTGGCATACATACATGAAGTCAAGTAATGTTTAACATCTCCATGTTCACCACACAAACAATCACGATTGTTCAAAATCTTGAACCTGCACAGATATGCTGGAAAAGGTCCATGATTGGTAAGCAGATAAATGACATATTTGTTGTTAATCAATAAGTCCTGATTTGCTGACGGGAGAATTTCTTTTGTACGTTTGCCAGTGGTGGAATTTTTCCAGTATGAGTTCGACTCGTTCATAAGGAATTCCTTACAAACTCTTTTTACATAAGAATAAGGAGCAGGTATCGACATATCGGCCCCACAAGAAGAAGCAATTTTTGCAAATTGATCAGCCAGCTCATTGCCCGGGTTACAGGCATGAGCTTTCACCCAGACAAGGCTGACTAGATCCTTAGCATTGTACAGATTATCCTTAACTGATAATAAAAAAATTAGATTTGATTTTGGGGCTTCTAATCGCTTCAATAGAGGATTTGCTATCAGAAAACACTTTGACCTTAACATTTCTTTCTAAGGCCCAACCAGCAGCAAAATTAATTGCCGCCAGCTCAGCCTGGAAAACAGAGTTAAAAGAATTCATTTTATAGCAAAAAACAGGTAATAGTGAATTTCTTTCAAAAAAGCACACCGAGAATCCAACATTGTCTCCAATCCTGGACCCGTCGGTGTACATCTCATAATCAGTAAAGTCCTCACAAATTATTATTTTTCTATTCGAAGAAATAGAATTTATATCTCTATAAAAATCTACGTACAAAAATTTTCCCCGACGGGATACAAAAATTTTCCCCGATAGGGGGGGGGCTGGGTCCCCCGGCCCCTCCTCTGGCGCCACCCTTGCTTTTCGAAGAACACTTTTAGTGGAGATTCCTCCAAATCTCACAGTTGAATTTTTTCAGGATTAGAATACTTTTTTTTTGTATATTTTGTATAAGAGAAAATAAAACGCAAAGTCCACTTTTTTAGTCAAGCTATAATTTTACATTCTTTCATAACTGCCATTTCTTGTTCACTTTATATAATAAAATAAATTGTTTTCTAAATATTCTTCTATTTGTTATTTTACAATGAACCTTTCTTTAACAAGACTTTTTAAGCTATCACTAAAACTGAATAGATTTTTTTCAAACTACGTAAGTATTGTTATTCATCGAATGAGCCTGGTGATGACATTGTTTCGTAAGCGAAATCGTTTCGTGAATAGATCTTTCGTTAATTAACCCGTTTATTGACACCCAAATTAAGTCAAAGTATAAAATTAAGTAAAATTCTAAAGTAATGTTAAAAACACCAAGATTGAGATAACTTTGAAGTTAGATTTCATTACTAAAAAAAATTGGGTTGCTCTGTTTAAAAAAATAATCGGTAGAAAATCATTTAGAAAAACTTTTTTATAGATATTCATTGAATGATTTTTAAAATATCAAAAAAAGAATATACTTTCGACTTCCTTGCATTGCCTCGAAAATAAATCAAACGGAAAAAAATTCAAAATGAAGACACTTTGGCTTCAAATCTGGCTAATGGGTGAAATATTCCTCGAAAATAAATCAGACGGAAAAAATAAAAATTTCAAAATAAGACACTTTGGCTTCAAATCTGGCTTATTACAGTTGACACCTGTTGAAGAATTTGAGAATATATATTGAAATGTTAGAAAGTAGAAAAAAAGAAAGAGTGGAATGTGACCATTTTAGCCACGGAAGTGAAATGCAACCACCCTCAAATGAGGACACTGTTCAGCAACGAATTCCGAGACTACCACTTTTGGACGATTTTACACCGGAAAGGGGTCTCAGGCAATGAGTCATATGGGCGCATTTCCGGAGTTCTTTGTTAGATCACACTAAGTAAAATGTGAACATCACCCTTCCATTCTCCACTTTCCCCCTATTTTGATGAAAATAACTCAGCCCGGCGCATGCGCAAAAGCGCGGAGGGTTTCCAAATCGGTTGCTAAACAATACTCGGCGTTAATGGGTTAACTAACCTCCAATGTCATACGTACTGTAGCTTTAATTATCTATTTTTTAAATTGAATTTTTCATTTAAAAGACATTGACTTTCATGAGTTTGGATCAATATAAAAAATACATTTTAAAGAAACGAGGGAAATCAGCACTGCTTCGGAATTTTTTTGAGGAAGTGAAAATTTTTACTTTTCTTCTCATTGCCTTCTTCGATTGGTCGTTGCTATATCACAATGTCTAACTAAACACACACAGTAAAACATAAGAAATTTTGATGTAACATCTAGAACCACTAGCGACGTATATCATTTTGTGACAACATACAACAATTTGAGAGCAATTATAACCTATATAAGCGTTGTGTATCAATAAAAGGTTTTGACATGCGACATTTTGATATAAAAATGACAATGCATTTGCTTTTTATTTTAATTTTAAGTTTCCTATTTATTCGAAGTTCGACCTAATTTCAGTTTAACACTAATCTTTAATTCATTACTAAACCCGACTTTTTTTAAACAGATAGTTCCAAGTTTCGTAAACATTCTATCACTTGGAGGAAATCGAGTGACGTCACTATTTTGCGTTAACTAAAAATCGTTTGTTACCTTTGAACCTTAACTTTTCTATATAGCCTGGGGTATGATGTGGGCTGTGCTCACCTCTGACCTTTGATTATTTTCCTTCCTTCTCAGGTAATGGTGCTGAAACTTTGGAAAGTTGTGCTGAAGTGTTTGTTGGCAACTTCGAAAATCGAAAGCTTATCTGATACAAATTTCTGCTAAAAGAAAGCTAGGAGTTTTCTCTCTTCTTTGCCTCGGTAGAAAGTTTCGCGCGTCTTCTATTTTTTTAGATGCGTTCGAAGTTCTAAAATACCATAAGGTCTAGATCTTGGTTTTCATTATCTCCCTATAGCTTAGTTGAAGTATATCAGTTTTAAATGGTTTTTTTTTCTGGTTTGATTTCTTAACTTTTATGTATTGATTAGTTTTTGTTGAAGATTAAGAATCTGTAACGGAAAAAGCAATTTTAATAAACTTAACTTTTTAGTTATTTTTTCGCTGATTTTAAAAATAAGATTCATTAATAGAACAAAGTAATTAAAGTATATAACTCATTATCAAGAGATAGCCAAACGAGAGCTGTAATCCTCTTTACGGTGTTAGCAGTGGCGGACTGGCGAGGTTGCCAGCTTGCCCTATGGCAAGTGGGCCTCCTTAAACAGAAGACAATTTGGGCCCCCAGGAAGTGTGGAAGAGAAAAAGAACTCTTTCTCTACAGTAATCTTTTCTAAAGCAAATAAATAAAATAGCCCTGCACCCAAGGTCCGTGATTTATTGCCGTCGTAATTCGACCAGCCGACCCAAGACGCATACGCAATTAAAACTGCCTGTAGGAACTGTACTGAGGTCTCTGTCCAGTCCACTTCCCTTGACCTTCTACAGATGTTTCTCCAGAATGTTGCAGCCATCCCTCGGGCCATTGGGACAGGGTACCTCTTCTGTGCAAAGTCCAGCCGTCCTCATTAAGATTTTTTGTTGGTTTCGGAAGCCCCCGGAAAGACGGAAGGAATTGCATCCCTTTTTGCAGAAAGGGTGCGGTTCTTGTGAGAGATGGCTATAAGAGGTGCTTTTTTCTTTCTTTTTTGTAGTTTCATTTTACTGTAATATATCTGACCAACAAGGGAACTCGCCTGTAAGAAAAGGTTTTCTTGGCTAAAACTGTGAATAGGACACTAAATGACATCTGTGAAAAGACGACACTCACGCTTCTCTTTATGCGTTTGGGGGGAGTTTGCGTTTAGTAGCTTAAAGGTTCCTCAGTCTTATTGGTCTGTCTTTCATGGAAAATAATTGGTGAGGAAAGTGTTATTTCTGTTTTTAGTCGTCAGAGAGTAAAGACATATGTAGCGTATCTTGCAAAAGAAAAGAAAAAAAAATTTGAGAGGTAAGCTGAAATTATCATTTCTCTATTTTTACATTGCTTTTGTAGTATTAAACACTATCCGCATTCGTCTACCAACCGACTCGTCCATCTTATTAATTCTCTTAATTTGATTATATTAATAAACTTTAAATTCGCCAACTGATTTAATTTTTGTTAAGTTAAAAGTATTAATTGCTACAAAAGATTGAGAAAGAAATTAGTTGTGCAAAGAAAAAAAAGAAGAAAAAAAAAACAGCAGATAGGAAATGTTTTAGTATTTGAGATAAATTCTTATGCAGTATGTTTTTGTGTCTAATGAAACTAATGACATAAGTCTTTACATTCAACTGTTAAAACAGTCTAAAAAACACAAGATTCACTTATGACTATTTTTTTAAAAATTTTACATAATTATAATCTACAATTATTGCGCATTATTAAGCTTATTAAAAAGTGAAAATATAACCTAATCTTATCAAATAAATGAATTTCATAATCTCCAGGAAGATTAACTTTCCTTAAGTGGAAAGATGAGCTTAATGCCATTGATAAAAAGTAAATTTATTAAGATAACATAGAAAATCCATCAAAAACTAAATTTATTTGAAGTAACGAAGAAAGAAAGGAAAAAACTGGACTTAAAGGAAAAAAAAAAAAAAAAACTGGCGAAACAACTGCATTTTAATGGACTGCATTTTAATACAACAAAAATAGTTTTTTACATTATAAGTATGTATTTTGTGCAAATCTATTGTTTTACTCGATCTTTATGAAATTTGGCGCACATGCTCTTCAAAAAAAGATGAAAATAATTGTCAACTTTTTAAAGTTCAAAAGTAAATTAAAATTTCAGTTACTTAAAAATTAAGCAATATTTTGGTGTCTTTTCGCAATATTTTTAAAAAATACTATCAACAAAATGATTTTTGAATTCCTTATAATTCAAAAATATCTTTTTAATGATACCAGTTTAACTACAAATTACTGAAACATTACCAGTGCAAATTACTAAACTCTAAATCATCCAAAGAAGTTTGTTTTAAAGGTTCCTGGCTCTTTCAACATATGCCCTACTAATGGGCAGCATTTCTCATCCATACTTTGTCGCTAAATTCGTATACTAAATATTTAACTTCCGGAATTTAAAATAAAATAACTTTAATCATAATTTCGTTATTTTAAACGTAGAAAATTAAGGGGTGTTAAAAGGGATTTATTTTAAAGACGCGGAAAAATTAAATATATAATAAAAAATTAAATACATAATTATTAAGTATTATAAATTTAAATTAATGTAATTAAATATAAACAAAATTAAAAATTAAATATAAAATTATATAAAAAATTTTATATATATATATAAAATCTGAATTAATATTATGATTGTAGATATGTGTGGGCCCTCACTGACTCCTGGCAACCACTATTTTCAGACCCAGTCCGCCACTGGGTGTTAGAATAATATAACAATGATTATAATGTAAAACGGATCAACAAAATTTTTTGTTTGTATAAATTGTTTCATATATAAATACTACATTTCTGAACCGAGGTGTTTCTTTTCAGATAATTTGTACGCTCAGTACCATTTCAGGTATTTTCTAACATTTTGAAAGTCCGAGAAAGCTACTGAGGACAAACGTCACACTTTTGAAGCGCACGATCATTACCCCTAGATAACATTGTATGGTATATGAACCTTCTTGATAATGGGTGATTGTTTGGACCATATCGGATGATTAATTTCCTTTTGTTATCTCTTTCTACAAACTTCCATACTCCACCAACATGGGGGCTTTAGGGTCCCAACAATATACAGGCTTCCCACTTATATCCGTTATACCCTCCCTTAACTTCTAAACAGTGACAGCTTAGGCCATAAAGTTGGTGTCTAGGTATAGTACAGAGGCTATGCTGTACTCGATGAGAACTTATAACGCCATCTGTCGGCAAATTTTGGAATTAGCGTTCCTATCTCGAAAACGGTACAAGATACGGGAAAAAAAGTCAATTACAAAATTGTAGAGCGTCTTTGATTTAGTACGAAAAGACACCTTGCATGCAATAATGAACAAAACGTGTAAAATGCGCATTTGTTTGCTCGCATTTTCGGAAATTTTGACGTCATATGACACGAATAAAAGGAGAAAATGTTATTTTTCGGTCAAAAAATGACCCCATTATACTTTTTCTTGTGGAAATAACTCAAACAGCAGGTGTATGGACCTTTCCGCCAACATTGCAGGACGTATTACTTTTGCTTGTGTTTACGCATGAACTATATGCTAAAACGTGTGCAAAGTGAAATTTAAACAAGGACTGAAATCTGCATTGTAGATGACGCAAAGCACTTTGAACACCGAAAATAAAGGTATATTGTGATAACTAATTGTTTTTTCTCGTTTTAACCCGTTTAGAGACGTCACTGTTTCCGAAATCGAGAATAAACTAATGTGCACTTAAAAGGTCCATTTCTTCGTATTAATGTGTACAAGGTATCTTTTTGTACTAAATCGAAAACGCTCTACAATTTTGTAATTGACCTTTTTCCCGTATCTTGTACTGTTTTAGAGATAGGACCGCTAATTCCAAAATTTGCCGATAGATGGCGTTGTAAGTTGTCTCATCGAATAGCGCATAGCCTTTTTACTATACCTAGACACCAACTGTAGGGTCTAAGCTGTCACCGTTTAGAAGTTAAGGGGGGGGGGGAAACGGATGTAAGTGGGAACCCTGTATTTAACGTGCAACAAACGCATATACACCATGAAGCGGAGCTCGCAGCTTCGATTTGTATTTAAAAAATTCTAAATTAAAGTATCAGACATAGCAAATAATTCTTTGGCCTAGAAGAAAATGGTATTTAAGGGTATTTACAAAAATAGTTTTAATTTATGTCGTTGAGAGAAGTTAAAGTTCTGTAATGTCGCATCAGGCCTGTATCTTTATTTTCATTTTTATGGCCTTCTATTTGTCTTGATTTGTTTCATGTTTGTAAAGATGGAATTTTGTAACTTCACTTCCTGATGCGATAGAGCTTTGAAATTTTGTACTCTAGTGTGTTCTGGATGACAATACATTATTTTAATATTTTTTAACTTAATTTTCAGTTAATCGATTAATTTAGTTAAATTTAGTCTCGTACGAGGGGTGGAAACCTGATGGTGAATTTGTGAAAAATATCATTTCAGGATTCCATAATATGTATAATAATTCATTATTAATTAAAGGCTAAAAGATTGAAAATAATTAAAGTGAAAAATCTACTTTTCGATACATTAATAAAAGTGTGTTTTAAAAATTGTCTTTATTATTTTTTTTCAAATTCACTACAAAATCTTTTAAAAATTGTGTGTGTTTAAATCTTTTGATATCGAATTGAATCTCAAGTGCATTTGCAGATTTGCGCATTTGCAAATTCACTGTTTAACTCTATGAGCCCGAGGGAGCCCCAATGCGTCCCCGTCGACTGAGGACGGGGTCGGGTGTTTTCGGGCGGTTGAGAATATTTTAGGGGAGTAAGGAAGTTCCGAGACCGCCCGGGCGGATTATCTCAGTGGGGTGGAGGGAATTCTGACAGTGAGTGATATGCGGTTTTTTCAAGTCATTCCGTCGGAGGGTAGCAAAAGAAGGAAGAACGGACAGTTACTTACTAGATGAAATTATATTTATCAGAAGAAGAAACAAATAAATACTATTTATATTTTTATACATTTCATTATGATCTATATAAGGAAATTGTTAACTTGCTTTATGCAAAAGATATTGAAAATGTTCATTTCAGTAAAAAAATTAAGAAAACTCTTTCTCCCCCTTTTTAAACTCTTTTATTGACACTGATCAATTTACACATTTTTTCGAACAGAAATCTTTCAGGCCAACTTTTTTTTTTTGAAAAGTAAATTTATTTACTTAATATTGTTTTAACCCGTTTCAGAACGTCACTTGTTTCCAAGAAATCAGAAAAACTATATTGCCTATAAGTCCATTTCTTCCGTATTAATGTGTACAAGGTATCTTTGGTACTAAATCGAAGATCGCTCTGTCAATTTCGTAATTGACCTTTTTCCCGTATCTTTTCTTTATTAGATAGACGCAAATTCCAAAATTTGCCGACAGATTGCGTTATAAGTTGTCTCATCGAATAGCGCATAGCCTTTTTTAATTATACCTAGACACCAACTAGGGTCTAAGCTGTCACCGTAGAAGTAATGAATGGATATAATGGAACCTTGTATTTAAGTGCAACAAACGTAGACATACACCATGAAGTTGGACTCCATTTGGATTTGTATTTAAAAATTCTAAATTAAAGTATCAGACATACAGAAATAATTTTGGCCTAGAAGAAAATGGTATTTAAGGGTATTTACAAAAAAGTTTTAATTTATGTCGTTGAGAGAAGCTTAAATTCTGTAATGTCGCATCGGCCTGATCTTTATTTTCATTTTTTTATGCCCTTCTATTTGCTCTTATTTATATTTCTATGTTTGTAAGATGGAATTTTGTAACTTCACTCCTGATGCGATAGAGCTTTAAATTTTGTACTCTAGTGTGTTCTGGGATAATAACATTTTTTAATATTTTTTTTAACCTAATTTCAGTTAATCGATTAATTGAGAATTTGCTCTACGAGGGGTGGAAACCTGATGGTGAATTTGTGAAAATATCATTCAGATTCCATATATGTATAATAATTCATTATTATTAAAGTGCTAAAGGTTGAAAATAATTAAAATAAAATCTACTTTTCATACATTAATAAAGTGTGTTTTAAAATTGTCTTTATTTTTTTCAAATCTACCTACAAAATCTTTTTAAAAAATTGTGTGTGTTGGATAATCTTTGATATCGAAGTGAATCTCAATACATTTTCAAATGCGCAGTTCACAAATTCACTGTTTGCTTATTAAGTATTCAGGAAAACAATTATTCTGCTGATGTTTATAAAAGAAATTCTATATATCTTCCAATAGCATTCAGAATAATAATAAAAAGTAAGTTTTAAAAAAAAAGCCACTCCATCGCTATCGTTTCTATATGACTACATGTTCTATCCGCTTTTTCTGGAAAACAAAATCTAAACAAAAAATAAAACGAAATATTTGCTAAAAAATTCTTAGATGTATAGTATAAATAATAACTTGCTTTAACCGAATTAGTTTTGTTTTCTACTTGCTTTCGAAAGAGAGATGCTAAGAAGCAAAATGACTTTTCGTTACATTTCGTACATGTATAACAGAAGGTTTCTCTGAAGTAATAAAGTGTTCTTCCATCCCGGTTATCCAACTTGATCGAATAAAATTAGAATTTAAACTCCCT